>CANIUD010000048.1:892500-967763 GCA_947470075.1 Closterium sp. Yama58-4
GGAAATGCAGACGAGGATGGACGCTCTCATCATGCCATTCCCTGCTTGCCCTGTGTAAACCCACCCCCCCCCCCCCCTTCCCGGGCCCTTGCTGCTGTGCCTAGGCTCAACTGCACCAAGGCGTCACCAGTGGATGTCGCACGCAATGCAGTGGAGGGGGGTGCACACTCTCATCCCCTCCCTTCTCTGCCCTGCCCCTCTTCCTCTCTTCTCCACTGTCCTCCCCCATTCCCCCACTCCCCCACCCCCCCAACTATGACTAGGCTCATCTGCACCAAGGTGTCGCCAGTGGATGTGGCACGCAACGCAGTGGATGATGCGCGGTCGGCATGCATGCGCACGTATGGCTCGGCGCCCGAGGTGGAGATTTATGGCGACCCTGACTTCACTTTCGCGTGCGTGCTTGCTTGCACCCACATGCATTCATGTGCTTACATGTGTGCGTGCGCTTACATGTGTGCATGCGCACATGCACACACCACATACACTTACGGCTCGGCGCCAGAGGTGGAGATATACGGCGACTCTGGCTTCACATTCGTGTGCGTTCTTTCATGCCTATGCGTTCACATGCACTCACATCCATACATGTGCACCCACATGTACACATGCATGCGCACGTATGGCTCGGCGCCAGAGGTGGAGATATACGGCGACCCTGACTTCACCTTTGCGTGCGTGCTTGCTTGCACCCACATGCATTCATGCACGCATCATCTCTCACTCACACCCGGATGCACTGTACTGCACACACGCACACTCACACACGCATGCGCACACTCAACTATGACTCTGCGCCTCATATGGAGATATATGGCGACCCCGCCTTCACATTCGCGTGCGTGCTTGCAATTCACATGCATGCACGTGCACACACACGCGTGGATGCACACACACACACACACACACACACACACACACACGCACGCACGCACGCACGCACACACACACACACTCACCTCTCTTCACACACACACACACTCACCTCTCTTCACACACACACACACACACACTCACCTCTCTTCACACACACACACACACACACACACACACTCACCTCTCTTCACACACACACACACACTCTCACATCTATGGCTGTGTGACTGATGAGGACGTCCATGGCGACCCCGATTTCACCATGGTATGCGTGCTCTCTGGACTAAACGTGCACATGCAGACACTCACTCGTAGACACATGACGGACAAGTGCACATACGCATTTGCACGTGCGTGCGCGCACACACACGCACGCATGCACGCACACACACACACACACACACATACACACACACACACGCATGTACTCTCACACACACACACGCATGCACACATACACGAACACATGCACACACACACAATGACCACACACCGCCTTGCCTGTCATTTCTGAGCAGCAAGCGCTGTGCTTGCAATTCTGTACCCCCGTGTACTCTGTTGCACAAATCTTGAAACCCCTTCTACCAGAAATGGATAATCCGATACAAGAAACAGAGCCCCCCTTGCCTACTGATTACTCTACCATCCTGCTCTGGAAGTCCTCCTACCCCATCCCACCCATCCGAAACCCTTTGTACCACACTGCAGGTATATGCCAACCCATTTGCACCCGATGATATCTGAGCTCTTCGAGGACTCCCTGCGCGCCGTGCAGGAGCAGCATCCTTCTATCTCCCCCTCATCCCATTTACTCCCACCCCACCCATCCGCACCTCGTTGCACCGCACTGTAGCTATGTGTCAATGCATATGCACCAGATGGGGTTTGAGATTTGCAAGAACTCTCTGCCCGCCGTGCAGGAGCGTCATCCCCTCAGACCACCACCTCCCCCCCACATCCCATTTCCTCACTTCTCACCCATCCCCCCGTCTGTACACTACCTTGCACTGCAGCTACGTGCCAACCCATCTACACCAGATGGTGTTCGAGCTCTGCAACAACTCCCTGTGTGCCGTGCAGGAGCATCATCCCCTCAATCCCTCCCATTCCATTTCCTCCTATCTCACCCATCTGAACCCCTCTGCACCGCACTGCACTACAGCTGCATGCCAACCCACCTACACCAGGTGGTGTTTAAGCTTTGCAAGAACTCCCTGCACGCCATGCAGGAACGACATATTCCTCAATCCCCCCCGTCCCACTTCCTCCCATCTCACCCATCTCCACCCCTTTGCACCGCACTGCAGCTACGTGCCAACGCATCTACACCAGATGGTCTTTGAGCTCTGCAAGAACTCCCTGCGTGCTGTGCAGGAGCGATTTGCCGATGCTGACACCGACCCGCCGCCCATCCGCGTGGTGGTGGCGGATGGGATCGAGGATGTGACTATTAAGGTCGGTGGGTGGTTAAGGGATGTGATTAGACGTGGTTATTTTCTTGTAATGAATGTTGAGATGTGTGCCCCATCAGCCGAATCACCTCCATGTGATCCCAGTAGGGGTGCAGGGATGGTCTCAAGCATGTTGGCCTGCACACAATGAGCACCTGAGAAAGACGTCGACCCGCCGCCCATCCATGTGGTGGTGGCGGATGGGATCGAGGATGTGACTATAAAGGTATGTCGGTGGTGCTGGGATGTGGTTATAAGGGCCACAGAAAGGTGTGTTCTATCTTCAAATTTATGTATGTGTGCATGCGTCTGAGTATATACATATATGTATATCTATACATACATTCTTACATATTTGTGCATGCGTGTGGTGTGCAGGAAAGGAAAATATTCATGTGGAGATGCCTGTTGAAGTGTTACCTGCCAGTCCTGCCTCTCACGCATCCAAGTCCACTCATCCCCCCTCCCTCCTCTCCTCCTGTCCCTTCAAATCTGCGCCAATCAGATGTTTCTCGCTTCGCTTGCCTCCATGCCCTTCCCCCCTGTGCCAGCCACCTGTCCATCCCCTTGTGTGCACACTTTCGCAGCAGATATCGACGAGGAAGGGGGTATCCCGCGTAGCGTACTGGCCTGCCGCGCATCTGGACGTATCTCTACAGCACAGCACACTCGCCTGCTACCACCTCTCTCCTTCACCACCATGCGATGTCTGTCCTCCCTCCGCCCACAGATATCGGACAAGGGGGGTGGCATCCCATGCAGTGGTCTACCGCGCATCTGGACTTGCCTCTACAGCACTGCCCGCTCACCTGCGAGTTTGCTGCCACCTCTCCCTCAGAACCACCACACCCTGTTCCCCATTGTCATGCGTGCCTTCCCCCTTCATCTCTGTCCCCTTTCTCCCTTCCCTGCGCTGTGGCCCCATCTACCTTCCCTGCCTCCCCCCTCCCTCCCCCCGCCCTCAGATATCAGACGAGGGGGGTGGCATCCCGCGCAGTGGTTTACCGCGCATCTGGACATACCTCTACAGCACTGCCCGCTCGCCTGCTGCCGCTGGCGCTCTGCAGGACACGCCTTCCATCATGTGCGTGCCGGTGGTGCTGCTGGTGGGGGTGGGGTGTGTGGGGTGTTTGTGATGTGTGTGTGTGTGGGGGGTGTGTGAGATGCGAGAAAGATTTGATGTACCTGGCAAAGGCGCTCTGCAGGACACACCCTCCACCACGTTAGTGCTGCTGCCGGGGTGGGGTGTATGTGATGTGTGAGAGATGTGATGTGATGTGATGTTGTGTGTGCACGCCAATGGCGCTCTACAGGACACTCCATCTATCATGTGCGTGCTGCTGGTGCTGCTGGTGCTGCTGGTGGTGGAGGGGCGGGAGGGGGGAGGGTGTTGGTGTGTGTATGAGGTGTATGTGCTGTGTGAGAGATGTGATGTGGATGGTGATGGAGCTCTGCAAGACACGCACTCCATCATGTGCGTGCTGCTGCTGCTGGGGGGGTGGGGGGTGTGTTGGTGTGTGTTTGGGGTGTATGTGATGTGAGATATGTGATGTGCATGGTGCTGGCGTTCTGCAGGACACGCCCTCCATCATGTGTGTGCTGCTGGGGTTGTGTGTGGGGTGTATGTGGTGTGTGAGATATGTGATGTGATGTTGTGTGTGCACGCCAATGGCGCTCTGCTGGTGTGGTGGGGTGGGAAGTGTGGGTTGTGTGGTGGGGTGCTGCTCCTACCAAATGTGCGCCTCCAGAACTCCATGCACTCTCTGACCTTACATTCACCCTCCACCCTCTCCTTCCACACCATCCACACAGTCCATTACCAGGACCAGGACGTTTGCTTAGCACGTATTACCTTGTGTTTGACTGTGATTGTGCTGCGTGTGGTTGTATTGAGCAGGGCGGGCTATGGCTATGGTTTGCCTATCAGTCGGCTGTATGCACGGTACTTTGGAGGTGACCTGCAGGTGGTGTCAATGGAGGGTTATGGCACAGATGTCTACCTCCACCTCAACCGTCTCGCCAATGTGCAAGAACCCTTGCCTTGATTAAGGTGTGGATGTCTAACATGTAATATACCCTGAATCAGAAATTTAGGCTCACCACTCGTCCTTTTGGCGACATGGTTTTGGTGATGTATTACGAATCAGACGTTGACAAAGAATTGCAATATGCAATTATCTTTCAATATACCGGTGAGACAATCGCGCAGTAAAGGGGTCAATTGTACAATGGAATTCAAAACGCTTTGAGAAAGCGAGTCTGGTCAAACGCGGCAGGCCAAATAGTTCCGGTGATGCTGGACACTATCCGTGTCGGCGTTACAAGGTCATGCGACGCCGCATTGGTCGTCTGACGTTTACTTGCTGTCGCTGTCTTTCCAAGCCAATCAGATTATTTGGAATGTTCCGCGCTTCTCCCCACCGATGGCCACCGCTTGTCGTCGTCTGCTCGTCGTAACAGCAGCGGGGGTGCAGCGAGGCTTCCTTGAACCGTTTCGCATAGCGACGATGCATTAGCTGCGAGTCGCAAACCGCTGAACATGTCAGTCGCACAGAACAACACAAGAGCCGTCGCAGTCGCAGGAGTTCCAATGAGACCAAACGAACAATTTCAAGCGCGTACAAACAAACATAGGAAATACGGGAGGCATATTTCACACATACATCACACAGCTCCTGCTAAGTCTCGCCAATCCCACACCTGCTGTTCCTCCTCTTCCCCGTCTCCTTGGCTCGAACCAAGTTACCCAAATTCGTATTTCTCATTTCTCGTCAAAGCTACTAGGGATTTGACATTGCAACTGGAAGTTGAATGGAGGTCCGTTCGGACAAAGGCCTCGAGGTTCTAACACCGTGTTATTCCGAGCAATTTGCTACAAGCGAGACCACTGAACCGCGAGTAGTAGCAACAGGTTGTAAGCACAAAGCGGCACGCTCGTCGATTCCTAGTCGCAAGCGGCGCTGCGTGCAATCTTCCGCCGGCGCGACGCACGCTAGCGCGGTCCCCTCCGCGGATCCCCCTTCCCCGAGCGACGATCCGCTTTGCGCGGAGCGGCAGTACCGCGGAGTGCGGCAGCGGCGGTGGGGGCGGTGGGTGTCGGAGATCCGCGAGCCGCGGCGGGGTTTGCGCATCTGGCTGGGGTCGCACAGCAGCGCGGAGCAGGCGGCGCGGGTGTACGACGTCGCCGTGCGACTGCTGCGAGGCGACGGCGCGATCCTCAACTTCCCCGACGACCAGCGCGAGGTGAGGCGAGGCGAGGCGACGGGAGGGAGGCGAGGCGAGGCATGTCAGGCGTTTGGTGGTAGGGGTGTAGAAAGCTTTTGTTTTTCCTCTCCAAACATGACGACTTTCCATGGCGGCTCTCGCGCGCTCCCCCTCGCCCCTCTCCTTCGTGCTCGTCGCACGTGTTCTTACTCCCACCCGCGCCACGCAACCCCCTGCACGAAATCAGCACGTCTCCCCGATCCCCTCGCCGCATCTCCCACACTGTGCGCAGGTGCCTCTGCCTCCCGCCATCGCCGAGTCTCTCATCCACGCCTGCGCGGCCCTCTCCGCCAACGCGCCTCTTCCCGCCAACGCGGCTCCCGCCGCCCCTGAATTACTGCCTCCAGCTGACAGCGCCGCGTCGCTCCCCCTCCACACACACGCTGGCCTCTCCGTCCCTGCCTTGCTGCCTTCTGCCGGCATAGCCGGGCCCTGCGCGGCCCTCGCTGCCCTTGGTTCGCTCCAGACATTGTCGTGCGTGGAAGGAGAGGCGAGGCAAGAGGAGGGAGCGAGCTTGGCTGCTGCGGCTGCTGTGACGGGCAGTGTGGCGGGTGGCAGTGTGGGTAGTGTGGAGAGGGGAGAGACGATGGAGGAGGAACAAGAGTTGAAGCTACAGCAGCAGGAGGAACTGGTGCAGGATGAGGAGCAGGAGCAGCCGCAGCAGGAGCAGCCGGAGCAGGAGGTGTGGGGGGATGAGTTGGAAACGTTGCTGGCGTGCGAGCAGCAGATTAGGCAGCAAGTGGCAGAGGAGCAGGGGGCGGAGGAGCAGGTGGAGGAAGAGCAGGTGGCGGGGGAGCAGGTGGCGGGGGAGCAGGTGGCGGGGGAGCAGGTGGCGGGGGAGCAGGTGGCGGGGGAGCAGGTGGCGGGGGAGCAGTTGGGGGAGGAGCAAGTGGGGGAAGAGCGGGTGGTGGGGGAGAAGGTGGGGCGAGAGCAGGTGGGGGAGCAGGTGGGGGAGGAGCAGTCGGGGGAAGAGCAGGCGGGGCATGTTGACTGGTTGCTGGCATGTGAGCAGCTGCCAGTTGATGAGTTCACCGTGTGTGATTCTCACGGCGCCCTGGTGGCATGTGATGCTGCTGGTGCTCGCGCCCTGGATGCCGCTGCTACCCTGTGTGGTGCTGCATCCCCGGTTGTGAAGGAGGCGGCGGTTGGGATTTGGGAGGAGATAGGACGAGGAGGGGTAGCGATGGGAGTGAAAGGGCATGTTGGCGCTGTCACCCTTCCCGTGCAACCCAGCCAGCCAAACAACTGCACCGCCACCACCACCACGAGCAGCACTGCTACCAGCACCAGCACCAGCACCACTACTACCAGCATCAGCAGCATGAACACAATGAGCAGCAGTGGGCACAGCGACAGTGACTGGCTGTCGTCCCTGCCGCCACACTCTCCCTCCTACTCCGTCCCCTCGCCTGCCCTCACCAACACCTCTCCGCCCTCTCTCACTCTCTCTCCCCCTCACATTCCCCCGCCTGCCCTCACTACCCCTCCCCCTCTCACTCTCTCGAATCCTCCATCGTCCCCGTCCTCCTCCCCATGCTCCTCCCCCTCCGGCAGGCGATAGCAGCACTAGTGCAGCAGGAGGGAGTTGACCTTTGATTTGACTCAAACGTCAACTTGGAAGGGGAGGGGGGGCGGAGTGGGAGGGGCGGGGGCACGGCGGCAGGCGATGGCGGCACTGAAGTGCAGCAGGAGGGAGCGGGCGAGGGCGGGGGAGGGCAGGGGGGAGGGGGAGTTCAGAGGGGGGAGGGGGAGGTGGAGGAGGGGGAGTGGCGAGATGAGATGCGCCATGGCCTGCACTGTGAGCGTGGGGGTCATCTCACCGCTGTAGACGCTGCTGCTACTGTTCGCGTTGGTACTGCTTGGCTTGCTGCTGTTGTGGTTGATGAGAGTTGGTAATTGGAGGGGAGAATGGGGAGGGCGAGGGCGGTCGGGGGGAGGAGAGAAAGGCAGCCTGTGCCGTGCAAGCTCGGGTTCCGTCGGTGGTGGCACAGCAGCAGCAGGGTCAGCAGAAGCAATAGCAATGGCGGCGGCAGGAGGAGTGGCGCTAAGAAGAGGAGGAAGAGGGGGAGGAGCGGTAGGAGAGGCAGCCGGGATGGTGGTCAGGGCATGACCTGTAGCGCAGTGGGCAGGGAGCACGGGAGCAGTGGGCGAGCAAGGCTCACAGTGACCCTGGTGCTGTGGGGTTGGCGGGTGCAGGGATGCGCATGGGGGAGGCAGTGGGGACGTGGGAGAGGATACCTCCCCTCCCACTCCGCCCCCCCTCCCCCTGCAAGTAGACCTTTGAGCCGAATTAAACTCAGCTCTCTCCTGCTGCACTTCAGTGCCGCCATCGCCTGCCGCCACGCCCCTGCGCCTCCCAGTCCACTCCCCCTCCCCCTGCAAGTAGACCTTTGAGCTTAAGTAAAGTCAACTCCCTCCTGCTGCACTTCAGTGCTGCCATCGCCTGCCGACGTGCCGCCCCTCCTCCCGCTCTGCTCCCCCTCCCCCGCCACTCGCTCCTCTACCCATCGTGATTTAAGGCGCTTTTTTGACAGCGCCAGGCATGGAGTGGTGGCACCAGCACGAGCACCAGTGTGAGCACGAGCAGGGCATGGACCCTCATGGTGCTCGTGAGGGATGTGCACGAGCAGAACAGCACATCTCACAGGAGCAGCCCATGAGGGTCCATGCCCTGCTAATTTATGCATTGCAGCATGGTGCATGGAGCACAGAGGTGCCAATTTCCACGGCGTACATTTGCGGTTTTGCTGATTCGGTCTTGCTGATTGGTCAGAAGCACAACTCGCGGCTGTTGAGAGGCTAGACTGCGTGATGATGTAGTGCTAGTTGTGCTTCTGACCACTGAGGAGATTCGTTTTAGTGAACTTTTACTGGTACGGCGCATACAATTGTTTGTGTTTGTGTTTATAAAGGCAGCCTTGTGACGAGTACATACGTTCGTTTGTTTTTCGTGTCCTCGCGATATTTCCCATCCACTTCACGCACAACACGTGGCCTGACGTGGTCTGCGCCTTTCTGCGCTGGAACCTAGGTAATCTTCTGTACGCGATACTGTACTACCACCACCTCCGCCTTTCAGAACTACGTATAAAAGAACGCCACAAAACCAGGCACAAAATCACGCCTTTCTTCGCATCATTCCTTCTCCACAAACTCAAAGCTTCTCCGATTTTGCCGCTGTGGCCGCTCGTCGCGCATCGGCTCAGCCGTGTCCATCTCGCGCGACCGGGCGGTCTATGCGCCTTCGAGTCGCGCTTTCCAGCCTACCGACATTCCGCTTTCGAGTCCCCACCATGGCTGACGTCATAAGGGGACTCAGCAGACCGCTCGGCGCGCAGCAGCAAGCGGCGGCACTACGGTTACTACCCTCTCCTCCTTCGCCTCTCCTCGCTCGAGCTCTCCCGTTACCGTCGCGACTCTCCTTTGCTGCAGCCCCCGCCGCCATCGCCCACTCCAGCTGCTTTTCCCGCTGCCAATCACCCCCCCACGCGCGCGCAGGCTTTACCCGCGCACCTGCTTTGCTCTCCGCGTTCCGCCTGCGCGGAGCATGCCGCGCGCAGGCGCACGATAGCGCGGCCTCTGTGTCGGCTCCAGAAAGTTCCGCGGCAGCTCCCGCGGGGGAAGGCTCCGCGGAGCGCAGGGATGGCGGAGCGACGGAAGCGGCGGACGGCGCGAGGAGCGCGCAGGGGGAGCCGTTTTTGGTGCTCAACTTCTACCACTTTGCTGACGTGGAGGATGCCCATGGTGACGTGGAGCGGCACCGCGCGTTCCTGCAGGTGTGGTTCGAAAATGTGGTGTAGTGGGGAAGGTAATGAGCAAGTTAACGTCCTCGCCCTCGTTAACGTTAACGTCAACGTCAAGGTGTTACACTGCTGTGGCCAATGTGGTGGGCTAGCTCAGCGTCTCAGTTGCCCCACTGCGTTAGCGCTGGGCTTTGCACTCTCTCCCCTCCCTCCCTC
The DNA here is from genome assembly GCA_947470075.1 of Closterium sp. Yama58-4. Lineage (NCBI taxonomy): Eukaryota > Viridiplantae > Streptophyta > Zygnematophyceae > Desmidiales > Closteriaceae > Closterium > Closterium sp. Yama58-4. The sequence goes on from CANIUD010000048.1 coordinate 902,051, forward strand.
CCTCCGTCCACTCTGGCCCCTCCGTCTTTGCCGGCTAAACTGTCCTCTTTCTTTCGCACCTTGTGCGCATGTGTGTGTGCGTGTGTCAGGAGCGGGACATTCGAGGCAGGATATACATCAGCCACCAGGGCATCAACGCACAGGTAAGGCACAAGGAGCACTTGAGCACGCGAGGCAGGGCGGCCGGTGAGGCAGGACGGCCGGTGAGGCAGGACGGCCGGTGAGGCAGGACGGCCGGTGAGGCAGGACGGCCGGTGAGGCAGGACGGCCGGTGAGGCAGGACGGCCGGTGAGGCAGGACGGCCGGTGAGGCAGGACGGCCGGTGAGGCAGGACGGCCGGTGAGGCAGGACGGCCGGTGAGGCAGGACGGCCGGTGAGGCAGGACGGCCGGTGAGGCAGGAGAGGCGATGAGGCAGGAGAGGCGATGAGGCAGGAGAGGCGATGAGGCAGGAGAGGCGATGAGGGGCCTTAGAAGGTTAATGATGCTAAAGGCAATGCAGGTGTGGTGGAGGAGGTGGCTTTTCACGCGCTGAGACATTGCTGCCGCGCCACAAGCCAAGAGTAGCACAGTAGCACAGGCGTGGACTATAAGCAGGGGCACGGGAGGTGGGGCACGGAAGGTGGGGCACGGGAGGTGGTGGTGGTGGGGCAGATCTGAGTGTGGCGCCGGGCATGGCCCAGCGGTGCAGCATGCATGATTCAAGATTTGGGGCTCAGGGATTAAGGTTTAGGGGTTAAGGTTCAGGGGTTAAGGTTCAGGGGTTAAGGTTCAGGGGTTAAGTTCCGGGTCAAGGCTTAGAGCCAATACAGCTCTACAGAATTCCCATCAAAGAATGCAGTTACTTGTTTTTGCCTTGTCCTTCCCCAGCACCGCACTGTACCGTTCAGCTATTCTACTTGCGAGAGTGAGAGGAGAGCGAGAGGGAGAGCGATCGGGAGAGGAGAGAGAGCGGAGAGGGAGAGGAGAGGGAGAGCGATCGGGAGAGGAGAGGGAGAGCGAGATGGTGCATGTCGTTGCATCTCATATGAGCAAAGCGTGTGCCATGCCACATGTGAGGTGCAAAAGCTCTTGAATTGAACCCCTTGCTCCCCTGGCTTCTCACATTCCAAGTTTCAACCTGCCGCATCAGCTCAACGGCCCTGCCTGCCTAAGCCTTGTCAGCCATTCGTTCCTCTCCTCTCTACCTCCCCTCGTCACACCTTCTCACAGCTTAGCGCTAGAGCCTCACACATGTTGGGATACCCCGAGTGGGTGTGCGTGCGGTGCAGTGGTCTATGTCTTCCCCATCCCACTCATGAATCACGCTTTCTTCTCCCAAAACCATCAGCTCATTGAGTGATCCCGAATGGGTGACCATCACACCGAATGGGTGCGCAGCGCAGCGCAGTGACCCCGGTCTCTCCCATCCCTCTCGTCACGTCAACTCTCCCTTTCCCATCCCCATTCTCTTCTCTCTTCATCTCATCATCTCCACCTTCCTCCCTCGCAGCTCAGCGGCCCACCCACCCATCCACCCACGTGATGGAGTACGCCGAATGGGTGTGCAACGACCAGTGCGTTGCCCCTATCTGCTCTCACACCCTCCTGTTGCTCTCCACATTCCCTCCACACACACTTCTCCTCCCTCGCAGCTCAGTGGCCCAGCCTCCCACATGATGGAGTATGTCAAGGGGGTGCGCAGCGACGCCCACCTTGACCTGCCCCCATTGCTCCCTCCACACACACTTCTCCTCCCGCGCAGCTCAGCGGGCCAGCCTCACATGTGATGGAGTACGCAGACTGGGTGCGCAGCGATCAGCGCTTTGCGGGAGTACCGCTGCAGCTGTCGCCCTCCCCCATCGGCCACGCCTTCCCTCGCCTCCGCCTGCGCTACAAGCCAGCCCTCGTGCAGGTGGGTTCTTTTGTCTGCAGCACCACACTGTACCTTGTGCTACCTTTTGCAGTGAGGGTAGGTCATCCTCCCCTTCTTCCCGGGTTTAGGAGGCACTGAGCAGCTCTCTTTTGATTTGGGTGCCGCCACACCCGGTGCTTCCGCACCCATTTTGTGAGTCAACTCAAAACCCACCCGGTGCTTCCGCGTCCATTTCTTCCCCCATGTGCTACGCCAGCTGGCAGGAGGCATGCAGCAGCTGTTTGCAGACCTCTGCGCCTCCACGCCCCTGTCCCACACCCGCCACGAATCCTGACACCCCTGTGTTTCCCCACTCCCCCCAACCCCTCCCCCCTTTGCCACCGGAGGCATGCTGCAGCTGTTTGCAGACCTCTGCGCCTCCACGCACCTGTCTCCTCTTTCTCCCGTGCTTCCCCATTCCCCCAACCCCCTCCCCGTCATGTTGCCCCACCGTCAGGTGGCAGGAGGCATGGAGCGCCTGTCTGCCGAGCCGACCAGTGTGCCGCCACGCCTCTGTCGGCCACTCGCCCACACATCTTCATACATCCCTTCCCCCGGTCCTTCCTCACTCCCTGCCTCTTCCTACGCCCCAGGTGGCAGGAGGCATGCAGCACCTGTCTGCGGACCTCTGTGCCGCCACGCCCCTGTCGCCTGCTGAATGGCGCAGCAAGATCGACCAGATGCAGCGGGGGGAAGGGGAGGGGGAAAGCGGGGAAGATGGGGAGAGCATGGGGCGTGGGGAGGAGGCAGTAGCGCGCACCAAGAAGATTCTGCTGCTGGACGTGCGCAATGGTGGGTGACTGCTGGTAGACACGCTGCTATTCTCAATAGTCCCCCCCGCTAGCCATCCATTTCCTCCCTCTCCCCCTAACTGCCATCCATTTCCTCCCTCTCCCCCTAACTGCCATCCATTTCCTCCCTCTCCCCCTTACTGCCATCCATTTCCTCCCTCTCCCCCTAACTGCCATCCATTTCCTCCCTCTCCCCCTAACTGCCATCCATTTCCTCCCTCTCCCCCTAACTGCCATCCATTTCCTCCCTCTCCCCCTAACTGCCATCCATTTCCTCCCTCTCCCCCTAACTGCCATCCATTTCCTCCCTCTCCCCCTAACTGCCATCCATTTCCTCCCTCTTCCCCTAACTGCCATCCATTTCCTCCCTCTCCCCCTAACTGCCATCCATTTCCTCCCTCTCCCCCTAACTGCCATCCATTTCCTCCCTCTCCCCCTAACTGCCATCCATTTCCTCCCTCTCCCCCTAACTGCCATCCATTTCCTCCCTCTCCCCCTAACTGCCATCCATTTCCTCCCTCTCCCCCTAACTGCCATCCATTTCCTCCCTCTCCCCCTAACTGCCATCCATTTCCTCCCTCTCCCCCTAACTGCCATCCATTTCCTCCCTCTCCCCCTAACTGCCATCCATTTCCTCCCTCTCCCCCTTACTGCCTCTCAGTCTTCCCCCCACCTTCGCCCCTGCCTCTCTCCCTTTTCCCCCGCATTAGGCAATGAGCGGGACGAGGGTCAGTGTGCGAGTGAGATGCCTATTATCACTCCATGTCAGTAGCATCATCCAGTGTCCATCCGGTTCCCGTTCCCTCTGGTCCCACCTCTCCCCCGCCCCTTCCCCCCCCCCTCTCCCCCTTCCCCTCCCTTCCCTCCTCCTTCTCACTCTTGAGAATTCTTAAAATGACTTCTCCTTCTCCTTTCCACCAGGCTACGAGTGGGACGTGGGGCATTTTGCCGGGGCAGTGCGCCCTCCCGTTGACAACTTCCGATCCACCGAGTTCGGCCTGCAAGAGGTGAGGCTTGCACTTTCCGCACGCAGCTCAGATGATATGGGTGGGTGTGCCCCCAAGTGGCTCTTTTGGACTGTAGTGGTGCCCCCAAGTGGCTCTTTTGGACTGTAGTGGTGGGTGGGTGGAGATGACTAGGGGTATGGAGATGACTAGGGGTGTGGAGATACAAAAGAAGTGGTAGGATGGAAGAGGGTCGTATGAAAGTGTTGCCTGGGAGGGTGGGTGGGTCTTCGCTGCACTGCGCGTGTTCTTGTTCCCCACCGCCCGATTCAACAGTCCTATCTGCCAACTCTCTTTCACGCGCTTCCAGGACCACACTGAAGCCACCACAGCAGAGCAGCAGCAGCAACAGAAGCAGCATCAGGAGGAAGAAGAGGAGGCAGGGGGACAGGAGGGGGCATACGACCCGCTAGCAGAAGCAGACAAGGAGGAAACAGAGGTCCTCATGTACTGCACGGGGGGCATTCGCTGTGACGTGTACTCCGCGCTGCTCCAACAGCAGGGCTTTAAGCGCCTCTACACGCTTGAGGGCGGCGTCGCTCGGTACATGCGCGAGCAGGGCGGCGAGCACTGGAACGGGCGGCTTTTTGTGTTTGACTCGCGGCTGGCTGTGCCGCCCAGGGATTACCAGGTTGGGGGGAAGGTGCTGCGGGCTGCGGAGGAGGAAGGGGTGGAGAGGGTTGGGGAGGTGTTGGGGGAGGTGATGGGGGGAGTGATGGGGGCAGCGGAAGGGGAAGAGGAGGAGAGTGTGGAGTGTCAGAGGTGTGGAGGGCGGTTGGAGGAGGTGAAGCATCGCAACTGTGCCAATTCTGACTGCAACGCCCTCATTCTGTGAGTTTCGATCGAGACTCTTCTTTTGGGGTGTGAGGGGCATGGTGTGAGGGGCATGGTGTGAGGGGCATGGTGTGAGGGGCATGGTGTGAGGGGCATGGTGTGAGGGGCATGGTCCCTGACCTCCCTCTTCCCCCTCCCCTTTCCCCCTCCCCCTCCTCCCCAGAGTCTCCTGCAAGTGCGCTCAAGCCATGAGGGGCGCCTGCAGCACGAAGTGCGCTGCTGCTCCTTATCTCCCACTGCCCTTCTCTCCCACCTTTCCCATTCCCTCTCCACTCTTCTTCTCAACTTCTGCTCCATGTGTGCTCAAGCCATGAATGGTGCCTGCAGCGCCGAGTGTGCCGTTGCCCCTCTCTGCACTCTTTCCTCGCCCGTCCGGAGCTGTACCGGCGACTGCACACCCACCTCCCCTCTCTGCCCCCCACTCGCCCTTCCCTGCCCTCCCCCTATCCTCTCCCCTCTTCAGCTTCTGGTCCAAATGCGCTCAAGAAATGAATGGCGCTTGCAGCACCGAGTGTTCTGCTGCTCCCCGTCTGTGCCCCTTCCTCACCCGCCCCGAGCCCTACCAGCGCCTGCACACCTACCTGCCCATCCCCCCCCCCCACCCCCCCCCAGCTCTCTCTCAGCTCACCCTCTGCCTCCCCCCTGCCCTTACCTGCCCTCCCCGTACCCTCCAACCCTCAGGTTCTGCTCTGCATGTGCCCAAGCCATGAATGGCGCCTGCAGCACCGAGTGCGCTGCTGCTCCGCGCCTGCGCCCCTTCCTTGCCCGTCCCGAGCCCTACCAGCGTCTGCACACCTACCTGCCCATCGCCCCCCCTCCCCGCCCCCCCGGCTACGTGTCCCGCCGTGCCCTCAAGCGGCGAGCACGCAAGGCCAGACGCCTCGCTGCTGCAGAGGTGGGTGAGGGGCAGGGGGTGGAAGAGGGGAAGGAGGTGGGAGAGGGGCAGGAGGTGGAGGTGGCCGCCTGAGTCAGCAGATACCCTGAAGGGCTGTGTGGCCATCATGCGACGCCACTATGCTTGGCACCACGAGCCCTCGCCCCCCGGGGTACGTTTACCGCCGTGCCCTCAGTCAGCAAGCTCGTAAAGCCACACGCCTCGCTGCTGCAGAGGGGGGTGAGGGGCAGTGGGGAGAGAGGGGAGGGAGGTGGGTCAAGAGATGGGTCGGGGGCAGGAGGTGGAGGTTGCTGCTTGATTCCGCGAAGGCCTCCATATGCCCCCTCGCCCTCCGGGCTACGTGTGATGTGTACCGCCATGCACTCCAACGGTCCCAACAAGGCCTCAAACGGTGAGCTCGCGAGGCCAGACTCCATGCTGCTGCAGAGGCGGGTGAGGGGCAGGGGGGGGGAGAGGAGAGGGAGGAAGATGGAGAGGGGAAGGAGATGGCTGGCGGGCAGGAGGTGGAGGTAGCTGCTTGATGTCGCTGTGCTGTGCGCGATGGTGTGCCCGAGAGGAGCACTCTGCACTCAGCAATTTAGGCCACTTTGAGTTTTCTGCCAACAAACTCTTTTCTGTGTCTGGTGGTGTGGTAGGTAGATTGCTCTCCGTATTTGGGAGCGTAGGTCATGGTTGATAGAGTGAATGTGCGCTTAGATGCTGAGGCTGAGAACAAGGGTGGCTGGACCAGAGGAAGCAGCCAAGCAGACGTGGTAGCGGCCAGTTGTAATAATGTTTTAGTGCGTCAGGCTGTACCTGTTACGGGGTAGTTTACTGTTCAAGGGTGGTTTACCCTAAACAGTGCCCCCAACCTAATCCCATCCCAACCTTATCTTCATCCAATCCCTTTGGGATTTACCATATTTCCTTGTGCCACGTGGCACTCAACTCTTCTAGCTTTCCAATTCCTAGTTTTACAAACTACTTTCCAACATTCTCACTTGTTCACTATAAGGGTACATTCTCATCTTGACATTTGTGTCTCAATCCCTAATTTCTCGAGTCGCGTCCAGGGCTAATTTTTGGTTTTAAAGCCCGAGGTCAGCATGGTAATTTTTCAAGTTATGTGAGGTTGAAATAGTCTGGCGAAAACCTGAAAATCGTGTATTTCGAAAATGTGAGTGAGACGAAAGCGAATGCAGGAGGCGGGTAAAACAGCCTTCGCCACGATACTTTGCGACAGCTGATTCCGAGAATGGGAGAGCCGAACGACTCAGCGTGCGACAGAGCACTGCTCCCGCCCCGCCACTGGTGGGGCACACTGCGCTTCTCTTGGGATTGAAATGTGGGCAACACGAAACGCGAAACTCTCACACGAGAAAGAGTGAGGCAGTACAGTGAAAGCTATTTTTACAATTTCTAATTAAGATATTCGGATGGTCTTGAGGCATCACTTCAAGATAACAAAACGTAGTGCTGAATTGGCGCAGAAAAGCATTGAAGGAAAATTGTGAATCATAAAAAGGACATATCAAGAAACACATAGCAACACACTCTCAAGCTCAGATCCCTCAACTGATAAGGGTCTCGGCTGGCCACATATAGCGATATGCCGTGCCATTACTGCACCACTCTGCACTTCCCTGGCCCACCGCAGCGCAGACCAGCCTTGCCCCACTGCACATGCCTTGACGTGCGCTGCCGTCAGCATTCCTGTCAGTCTGCCTGCCCCCTCCCGCATCAACACTCTGCGGCATCCTGCTGACACCCAATCTCGGTATTTTTGCAGCGGCCCCTGCCTGCCTTCACCCTGTGCTTGCCTTTGTGCCTCCCTCCCACGCCACTCCGCACTGACCATGCCGCACGACACACTCCCTTACCCTTGCCCCATGATCCACCTTCAACTCCTTGCCTGAAGGCAGAGGGTATGGGGCAGCAGGGGAGGCTGAAGGCAGTCTCGAGAGGAGGCTGCCTCACAGCTCCGCCAGCTCGCCTCAGGGCAGATCCAGTCAAAGATCTGCTGGATGCGGTGCTTCGGTGGCCTGCCTGTCAGAATGTTATTATTGTCTAGCCTGTAGTGGGGTGCTCTATAGCGAGTACAACCCAGTTAGGGTTTGCTATATGTACCCCAACTGCTGCTAGTGAAACCCCTCTCCTTTCAATCATTCTTGCCTAGTCTTGTTGATACTGCCGCAAGGAAGAGGGGGAGCAAAGGGGGAGGGAATGGGGAGAGAGTAGAGTGAGTGGAAGAGCGAGAGCGATTGGGCACATATAGAAACAGACGTGGTAAGGGAGAGGTGGGATGGAAGGCGTGGACAGCAGGCGGCAGGCACAAGGGGGGGCAGCATATGCGCAAGGTGAGAGAGAGAGAGAAGCTCATCACTTGTGCCAGGAGATCCAGTCATCGAAGAACTTGAGCATGCGCGTGCGTGTTGCTGCGCACCGTGCAGAGAGAGATCGGCGTTGGCGACGATGGCGCGCGAGTTGACACCCCAGAAAACCGCACGATCAGTGAATACCACGTCGTACCCCAGCGCCAACATGCTCCGCACCACGTGCACCTTCCGCCACACATGCGCGCAGATGAGAAGGGAAGGATTTGAGGATGTAAGGAGGGCAGGCGGTAAGGAAACAGAACAGATTGTGGGGAGACACAGGGAAGAGGGACACAGGGAAAAGGGACATGGAAACGGGTAACACGGAGACAGGGAAGGGGATGGGGGGAGGCAGGGAAGGGGATGGGTTGAAGAAGGGGAGCGGATGGGTTGAAGCAGGGAAGGGGATGGGGGGAAGCAGGGAAGGGGATGGGGGGATGCAGGGGAGGGGATGGGGGGAAGCAGGGAGGGGGATGGGGGAAAACAGGGCAGGGGATGGGGGGAAGCAGGGCAGAGGATACGGGGAAACAGGGGAGAGGATGGGGGGAAGCAGGGAAGGGGATGGGGGGAAGCAGGGAAGGGGATGGGGGGAAGCAGGGAAGGGGATGGGGGGAAGCAGGGAAGGGGATGGGGGGAAGCAGGGAAGGGGATGGGGGGAAGCAGGGAAGGGGATGGGGGGAAGCAGGGAAGGGGATGGGTGGAAACAGGGAAGGGGATGGGGGGAAACAGGGCAGGGGATGGGGGGAAACAGAGAAGGTGATGGGGGGAAGCAGGGAAGGGGATGCGTTGAAGCAGGGAAGGGGATGGGGGGAAACAGGGCAGGGGATGGGGGGAAGCAGGGCAGAGGATACGGGGAAACAGGGGAGAGGATGGGGGGAAGCAGGGAAGGGGATGGGGGGAAGCAGGGAAGGGGATGGGGGGAAGCAGGGAAGGGGATGGGGGAAAGCAAGGGAGGGGATGGGGGGAAGCAGGGAAGGGGATGGGGGGAAGCAGGGAAGGGGATGGGTGGAAACAGGAAAGGGGATGGGGGGAAACAGTGTAGGGGATGGGGGGAAGCCGGGAAGGGGATGGGTGGATGCAGGAGAGGGATGAGGGAGGGATGGGGGGAAGCAGGGCAGGGGATACGGGGAAACAGGTAAGAGGATGGGGGGAACGGGGGCAGATTCCGTGGAGAGAGCTTGGGGGAGGATGGTGTTAAACTGTATTATGCTTGTAGGCTGTAGTGGGGTAGCCAATATGGGGTACAACCCCAACTAGGGTTTCATATTTGTACCCAAACTTCTGCTAGTTCAATCATTCTTGCCTAGCTATTCTGAAATGGTATTCAGAGCAGGAGGTCCCTAGGACCTACCGACCGTTTTTTTTTTAAGGGCCCACCACCGCTCGCATGCGGTTACCACGCTACCCCGTGCCCTAGCCTCGTAGCGCCCTCGTGCGCCCTCGTTAGCGCCCTCGCGCGCCCCTCGTTAGCGCCCTCGCGCGCACCCTCGTTAGCGCCCTCGCGCGCCCCTCGTTAGCGCCCTCGCGCGCCCCTTGCTAGCGCCCTCGCGCGCCCCTCACTAGCGCCCTCGCGCGCCCCTCGCAGTGTCGCCCGCCCGCCGAGCCGCCCGCTCGCAGCCCGCTCGTCCTGCTGCCCGCTTCGCAGCCCGCCCGCCCGCTCGCTGCCCGCTTCGCGGCCCGCCCGCCACGCAGCCCGCCCGCCCGCTCGCTGCCCGCTTCGCGGCCCGCCCGCTTCGCAGCCCGCTCGCTCGCTGCCCGCTCCGCGGCCCGCCCGCTTCGCAGCCCGCTCGCCCGCTCGCTGCCCGCTTCGCGGCCCGCCCGCCCGCTCGCTGCCCGCTTCGCGGCCCGCCCGCTTCGCAGCCCGCTCGCTCGCTGCCCGCTTCGCGGCCCGCCCGCTTCGCAGCCCGCCCGCCCGCTCGCTGCCCGCTTCGCGGCCCGCCCGCCTCGCAGCCCGCTCGCCCCGCTGCCCGCTTCGCGGCCCGCCCACTTCGCAGCCCGCCCGCCCGCTCGCTGCCCGCTTCGCGCCCCGCCTGCTTCGCAGCCCGCTCGCCCCGCTGCCCGCTTCGCAGCCCGCCCGCCCGCTCGCTGCCCGCTTCGCGGCCCGCCCGCTTCGCTGCCCGCTCGCAGCGCCGCCCGCCCGCCCGCTACCTGCTTCGCAGCGCCGCCCGCTGCCTCACTGCCCGCTTGCTGCGTCCCCTCTGCTGCTGCCGCTGCTCTGCTGTGCCCTCACGCCTGAGCTATGGCCTCTATTCGCGTTCTTTCCTTCGATGCTGAGGGCCGTCCCGTGCAGTTCACTTCCTGGCTCGACGACCTGCAGTTGTATCTTATGAGCAATAGCACGGACCACATCTCCCTCTATGACTACGCGTCTGGTGCTGCCGCTGCTCCTGCTGCCACAGCCGAGCTTAGTGTTCGTTCCCACTGGCAGACTCGTGACGCAGCTGCTCGCCTAGCCATTCGTAGTCACCTGCCGCTAGCTGAGCTCGAGCATTTTGGCGACTGCAAATCCGCTAAGGCCCTGTACGATGCTGTCGTTGCTCGCTACTCCTCGCCTGCCACAGCCGAGCTTAGCCGCCTCATGCTGCCGTACCTGTTCCCCGATCTGTCCACCTTTACTACAGTCGCCGATCTTATCACCCACCTTCGCACTAGTGATGCTCGCCTGCGTGCCGCCCTTCCCACCGAGTTCTGCGCTAAGAACCCCCCCCCCACTGTACTGGACACTCCACTTCATAGTCACCCGTCTCCCTGACACCCTCCGCTCAGTTCGAGACCACTTCCTTGCTCGCTGTCCCACTGAGCTCACAGTCGCCCTCCTAGAGGAGCAGCTGCTCGCGGCCGAAAAGAGCATTGTAGCTGTTGGTGCTGCTCGTGGCGCTCCTCGCACCCCCATCTTTGAGGGGTGTTCTCCCTCTCCCCTCGCTCCCTCCTACACTGCTGCTGCTGCTGTTGACTTCCTTGGTGCTGAGTCTGTTGGCGCTGCTTCTGCTCCTGGTGGGAGGCGCCGCACCGGCAAGGGCAAGGGGGGCAAGGGTGGTGGTGGTGGCGCTGGGGGGGGAGGAGGTGGGGGAGGTGGGGGGGGAGGCGGTGCTGGAGGGAGCGGTGGCGGGAGCGCTGGTGGGAGTGGGGTCGGTGGTGGAGGCGGGGGCGGCGGCGGAAGCAGTGGCAGTAGTGGCGGCGGCGGCGGCGGTGGCGGCGGTGGCGGCGGTGGCGGTGGTGGCGGTGGCGGCGGTGGCGGTCGGAGCGGTGGTAGTGGTGGCGGCGGCGGTCGGAGTGGAGGCACTGGCTCGGGCCAGAGCTCCCAGCAGCAGCAGCGTCCCCAGACGACCCAGCAGCTTCGTGAGTGGCTTGCTCAGCGTGGGACGTCGGGGGGCAGTGGCCGCTGTTCTTATGTCATTCGCACAGGTGACCGCAAGGGACAGACGTGTGGGAGGTTCCACACCCCGTACCGCTGCTTCTCCCGCCTTGACGACGCTTGGCGTGAGGAGATGGGCGCGGATGTTGAGCGCCCCCGCTGGGCTGAGCTCATGAGGGCTGGTGTTGATGTCTTTGCTCTTGACTATGATGCTATTATTGCTGCCATGTATGCATTGACTGTTAGTGCCGAGGGAGACTGTTACTTGTGTGTGCCGCCTGACCCAGGTATAGAGCCCGCTGCCCTGGGTACTAGTGAGTCTGCTCTCTCTGGTATGGTGCCCCCTGTACTTGCTCCCCCCAGTGCTGTCCTGGCTGGTTTCGAGTCTGCTCTCTCAGGTACAGCACCCACAGAGACTGCTCTCTCAGGTACCGCACCGGCTGAGGCCTGTCACACCTTCACCCTTGACTCAGGTGCTTCCCGTTGCTTCTTTCGTGACAGTACTGAGCTCACACCGCTTCCTGCACCGGTCCCAGTCTCCTTGGCTGACCCCTCTGGGGGCCCAGTCCTTGCCCAGTCCACCACTGTCCTCCCTTGTCCGGCGGTTCCGTCTGGCTCGTTGTCGGGTTTCCACCTCCCCTCGTTCTCGACGAACCTGGTGAGCAACGCTGTCCTCCAGGATCAGTGGGTTGACACCTTTACCCCTGGCGGACAGCGTGTGGCGATCTGCACGTGCTCCAGGACCGGCCGTCACCTGGCTACGTTTACCCGTCGGCCGGGGTCGAGTCTCTACACACTGACCACTGCGTCTCCTCAGGTCGCTGCTGTCGGTCAGGTGTCTGCGTCAGGTCTGGTAGCCCACGCCTGTGAGTGTCGTTCCCTGTCGCACCAGACTCTTCTCTGGCACCACCGCCTGGGTCACCCCTCCTTGCCACGCCTTCGTGGCATGCACCGTCGCCACCTTGTGTCTGGTCTTCCCAGGTCCCTCCCTCCCCTCCCTGCCTCGCCTGCGCCGCCTTGCCTTCCTTGCGTCGAGGGGCGGCAGCGCGCCGCTCCTCACTCCTCCTCGTTCCCCCCGACAGAGGCTCCTCTGCAGACCCTCCACCTGGACGTGTGGGGCCCAGCCCGCGTTCGTGGTCAGGGCGGTGAGCGGTACTTTTTGCTGGTTGTCGACGACTACTCGCGTTACACCACGGTCTTCCCCTTGCGCACCAAGGGTGAGGTCCCTGCTGTTCTGATCCCTTGGATCCGCACGGTTCGTCTCCAGCTCCGCCGCCGTTTCCGGACGGATCTTCCTGTCCTGCGTCTGCACTCTGACAGAGGTGGTGAGTTTTCCTCCGATCTCTTGAGGACCTTCTGTCAGGCGGAGGGCATCGAGCAGACCTTCACGCTTCCGGACTCCCCACAGCAGAATGGGGTTGCTGAGCGCCGCATTGGCCTGGTCATGGAGGTCGCTCGTACCTCCTTGGTCCACGCGGCGGCTCCCCATTTTCTGTGGCCGTTTGCTGTCCGGTACGCCGCGCATCAGCTCAACCTCTGGCCCCGTGTCTCCTTGCCGGAGACCTCGCCCACACTGCGTTGGACGGGGGAGGTTGGCGATGCGTCGCGCTTCCGGGTGTGGGGTGCTCGTGCCCTTGTCCGCGATACGTCCGCGGACAAGCTCTCCTCCCGCACGCTTCCCTGTGTCTTCCTTGGCTTTGTCCCTGACGCGCCTGGCTGGCAGTTTTACCACCCCACCTCGCGCCGGGTCTTTGCCTCTCAGGATGTCACCTTTGACGAGTCGGTCCCTTTTTACCGTCTCTTCCCCTACCGCACTGCCCCCCTCCCTCCCCCGCCGCTTTTCCTTGCTCCTGGTCCCCCTCCGGTAGACCCCCTTCCCCCTCAGGGTCCTGCTCCTTCAGGTGTCTCTCAGGTAGACCCTCCTCCCGTCGCTGAGCCTGTCGAGTTCACAGGTGACTCAGGTGCTGCTGCGGGTGGTGCTGCTGGGAGTGCTGAGCCTGGGGGTGCTGAGCCTGGGGGTGCTGGGCCTGGGGGTGCTGGGGCTGCAGGTGCTGGGACTGAGGGTGCTGGAGCTGAGGGTACGGTGCCTGAGAGTACGGAGCCTGGGGGTGCTGAGCCTGGGGGTGCTGAGCCTGCGGGTGCGGGGCCTGGGAGTGCTGGGACTACGGGTGCTGGAGCTGAGGGTACTGTGCCTGAGAGTTTGCCGCCTGGGGGTGCTGAGCCTGGGGGTGCTGCGACTGGGGGTGCTGAGCCTGCGGGTACTGAGCCTGCGGGTACTGAGCCTGGGGGTGCTGCTACTGAGCCTACGGAGCCTCGGGTTACTGCGTCTGGGGGTGCTCCGGTTCGGGGTGCTGAGCAGTCTCTCACACCGCAGCAGCTTCGTGACTGGTACGTCCGGCGCTTTCGCCGTCCTAGTGGCTCGGCTGGAGTTGGGGGTGCTGGGGCTGCTCGTCCTGGGGGTGCTCGTACTGGGGGTACTGGAGCTGCCGGGACTGGTTGTTCTGGGAGCACTGCGACTGGAGCTGCTGGAGCTGGGGACTCTGGCGCTGGCGGTGCTAGCGGAGTTGGAGCTGCCGACTCTGGGGGTGGCGCTGCTGCTGGTGCTGCGGACCCGCCTGGTGGAGCTGCTGCTGGAGCTGAGGACCCGAGCGGTGGCGCTGCTGCTGGTGCTGGGGACCCGGACGTTGGAGCTCCTGCTGGTCCTGAGGACCCGGCCGCTGGAGTCTCTTCTGCTTCTGGAGACGCTGCACGGCCGCGACCGTACTTCGTACCGCTCCTTCAGCAGGTTCTTGGGCAGGCTCCTCCTCCTTGTCCTCCTCCCTCCGTAGAGTGTCCTCCGCCTGTCCAGCCGCAGTCACAGTTACCGCCTGCCTCGCCTCTCCCTGCTCCCTCTCCTTACGCTGGTCCCACAGGAGGTCTTACAGAGCGTCGTGAGCCTGAGTCTCGTCCTGCGTCGCCTGTCCGTACTGCTCGCACTGGTCGTCGTGTCCGTCGTGAGCGTCCTCCTCCTGTCCCAGGCACTCACTACATGACTCTGCGTCCCTCTACTGCTCCTCGGCGTGTCCCTCTACCGTCTCCTCCTGCGTCCTCTTTGCCTGCCGTTCCGGACCCTGAGTCTGACCGGTATCGCGCTGAGCACCCTACAGTCACGCGTCTCCTCGCTACTGTTGTCACTGACCCTACCTTTGAGTCCTCGGCTGCGTCTGCTCTGGTCGCTGAGTTGGTTGACTTTGCTGCTGCCTGTCGTCTAGACTACGCTGCTAGCCTTGTTGCTGAGTCAGAGTCTGCGTCTGTCTGTCCTCCGTCCGTCGGGGGTGAGTGTGCTCTTGGCACGGACGTCCTTGAGGACAGGCAGGAGGACTTTGACTCTCTTGCGGCTGCTGTACCTCATCTCGTGGCCTGGTTGCTTGCCCCTGAGGGAGACCCGGATGCACTAGACATCCCCACTCCGCGCACTTACGCAGAGGCGATCTCGGGTCCCTACTCCTCTCAGTGGCAGACAGCCATGGACGCAGAGATGGCATCCTGGAAGTCCACAAGCACCTACGTCGACGAGGTTCCCCCTCCTGGGGCGAACATCGTCGATGGCATGTGGATTTTCAGGGTGAAGCGGCCGCCAGGTTCTCCGCCTGTCTTCAAGGCTCGTTACGTTGCCCGAGGCTTCAGTCAGCGTCAGGGGGTCGACTTCTTCCAGACCTTCTCCCCCACCCCGAAGATGACCACTCTTCGGGTTCTGCTGCACGTTGCTGCTCAGCGTGACTACGAGCTTCACTCTCTTGACTTCAGCACAGCGTTCCTGCAGGGCAGCCTGCACGAGGAGATCTGGCTGCGCCGCCCACCTGGCTTTACTGGGTCGTTTCCCCCTGGTACCCAGTGGAGTCTCCGCCGGCCAGTCTACGGTCTCCGCCAGGCGCCACGTGAGTGGCACGACACACTGAGGACTACACTTGCGGCTCTTGGGTTCGCGCCGTCTACTGCTGACCCGTCGCTGTTTCTGCGCACCGACACGTCGCTGCCGCCGTTCTACATTCTCGTGTACGTCGACGACTTGGTCTTTGCTACTGCTGACACTGAGGCACTCGCTCGTGTGAAGTCGGAGCTGCAGAAGAGACACACCTGCACTGACCTGGGTGAACTGCGTAGCTACCTTGGCTTGCAGATCACCCGGGACAGAGCTCGCCGCACCATCACCCTGACTCAGTCACACATGGTGCAGCAGGTCCTTCAGCGCTTCGGCTTCCAGTTCTCCTCACCACAGGCCACACCTCTGGCTACCAGCCACTCGCTCTCAGCTCCACCTTCGGACGAGTCCGTAGAGCCGAGTGGCCCATACCCAGAGCTTGTAGGCTGCCTCATGTACCTGATGACTTGCACGCGACCTGACCTCGCGTACCCTCTTAGCATCCTTGCTCGTTACGTTGCGCCTGGGAGACACAGGCGAGAGCACTGGGAGGCTGCTAAGAGGGTGCTGCGTTACCTGTGCAGTACATCAGGCATGGGGCTGGTGCTTGGAGGACGTGACAGAGTTGTCCTCACTGGTCACTCGGACGCTTCTTGGGTGGACGACCTGGCTACGCAGCGGTCGTCACAGGGTTACACCTTCAGCCTTGGCTCTGGTTCTGTCTCGTGGCGGTCCACCCGCTCTTCCTCTGTTCTTGGCTCTAGTTGTGAGGCTGAGATCTACGCCACAGCCATGGCTGCACAGGAGTTACGCTGGCTCACCTACCTGCTGACTGACTTGGGAGAGCGGCCTAGTTCTCCTCCAGTTCTGTACGGTGACAACAAGGCGGCTCTTGCCTTGTGTCAGGAGCACAGACTGGAGCACAGGACGAAGCACATTGCTCTTCGCTACTTTCTTGCTCGAGAGCTTCAGCAGCGCGGTCAGCTTCGGCTTGTGTACGTGGACTCGAAGGCCAACACTGCTGATATCTTCACCAAGGCGCTCCCGCCTAGTGATCATCAGCGGCACTGTACTTCTTTAGGCCTTGTGTCCATGTTTCCTCACTTGCTCACTGCTTGACATTCTTTGTACTGTACTTTATATATATCTTGTTGCTTGCTTGCTAGGTTTTGATCACTGTATTGCTTGTCTTGTAATATATCTAGCACTGCATGTGAAATGGCCTTGTGGCCTTTACTTGTGCTCGGAGTGTGGTGACGTTGTGATCCACCCTGGGCTTTGCTTTGCTTTGCTGGACTGGTCTTGTGACCCTTTGTTCTCCCCCACTTTGCCTATGGGGGTGTGTTAAACTGTATTATGCTTGTAGGCTGTAGTGGGGTAGCCAATATGGGGTACAACCCCAACTAGGGTTTCATATTTGTACCCAAACTTCTGCTAGTTCAATCATTCTTGCCTAGCTATTCTGAAAGATGGTGGGGAGCAGAGAGGGGTTCGAAACGCTTATCTATTGGGGTGGCGGAGGCGACCACCTCTGTTCCTCCCTCTCTGTAGATGGTGAGATGGGGAGAGGGGAAGAGCGGATGGAAACGCTGATGACGAGAGGAAGCGCGAGTGACTGGGAGGCAAGGACGACGACGGGACGCGCGAGCGACGAGGAGAGGCGAGGGCGGCGAGGGTCGGCAAGGGTGAAGAGGGGAAGCGCGAGCGACGAGAGGGAATGTGGGCGACTAAGGGAGGTGAAGGCGTCGTGGATCGGTGCGGATCGATGAGGGTGATGAGGGGAGCGCGGGTGACGATCTGAAACACGGTATATTTACTATCAGCGATTGCGACGATGGGATGTGTGGTTGACGTGGGAAAGCGCGGGCGACTAGGGGAACATATGCGACCAGAGGGTCGGCGAAGGTGATGAGGGAAAGCGCGGGCGACGAGGAAAGCGGTCTGACGTGGGAAAGAGCGGCCGACGAGGGGGAACATACGCGACTAACGGCAGCGTGCGTCACGCCAACCAGTACGGTTCTCGCGCCTGCGACCCGTGCCTAAAACGGTACGATCGTGACACGAGCCTGAACCGCAGAAAGTATGACAAGAGCCTGCGTGTGCGACGCGAGCTTGAATGCAAGACGCGAGTAACGCGAAGATCGTTCACTAATTGCTGCGGGGGAAGGGGTTGTAACACGAGACCGGTGACGTGAGTGGGAGATCGGAGCGAGCACTGACTAAGACAGTTGGGGTGGATACCTATCTTCTTTCCGCACCAAGAAAAAACCCTATCAACGACTCGCTTTTGCCAACTAATGCTAGTTTTTTCCTTGGAGCCTCCTAGTCTACGAGTACGACTTGGTAAGCAAGTTATGTGAGTCGTGAACAGTGCATATGGTTGGCGATCATCGCTTTAGTTCTGTTTTTGGGCACTCGGGTTCCGTTGTCGCAGGACGATTGCCTGGGGTCACGAGAGTTTCTTCAAAACAAGTAGGGTAACCCTGTTTTTTGCGATTTCAATTTAAAGAATCTTGAACTTGAAAATTACCATGCTGTATTCGGGCTTTAAGCAACCCTTATTATCAATCCTGCACCTTCGCAAAACCCTGATTATCAGTGTGATCCTTTGGGGGATTCTTTTCCATCAGGGCTTTCCTTAGTTTCAAAAATTTACCCTAAGGCCACAGTGTAACAATTTTCAGAACCCTGATGAAGTGTTTCTAATTACGTTCCGAATATAAAAACCCGGCTCCAGGATTGGATCTCGGGTCGTCATCCTCCACTGACCGGGCCACTTTAGTGGTCGGGAACAATAATGTGTCACATACTATTTCTAGTTAGGGGGACAGAAGTGCGGGTGCGGAATCGGGGCGGGCGGAAGGGGTGGTATTCGCTTCAGGGTAAAACTCGCTAAGAAGAACGGTAACCCTAGGGCTACAGTGTGCCTTAAACGTAAACCCTGACATATTAGGAAAATCTAAGCTCCAGAAAAATTTACCCTAAGGCATCAGTGTGACTACCAAAACCACCCTGATTATCTGTGTATCAGGATGAAATTAGCCCTGGTCGCGTCTACGCATTTTGTCACACTAGGCAAAACTAGGCAAAACTAGGCAAAACTTACAGTTGTGCGCATTTTATTCAGGTTTGGATGTATCCCGACACTAGGCGACTAGGCAAAACTTACAGTTGTGCACATTTGATTGGGTTTAGCAAATGACTTCCCACCCGTTTCTTCAACCGCCTGGCAGGGGTGTGGTTTCGATGCGGGGGATTTTTTCCCGCACGAAATTGACACTGTGGGGCAGGGCCTCGGATTCACTTTTAGGGTCGTCAACCTATCAGGGCCCCCCTGTTTTTTTACTCTGATTGTCAGTGTTGTGAAAAAAAAAAAAAAAAGTCTGAAATGTCAGTGTTGCGTTTTTTAAAAGCCTGATGCACCAGTGTACCTCTAGCAAAAACGCTGACTCTATTATAAAGTCTTATTAAAAAAAAAGGTGCTAGAAACCTTCTAGTAGTCTCTAATAGGAGTCATGCATGCATCATCGTCGGAATCAGAGACAGCATCATCACCCCCCTGAGCCTTTGGTTGTTCTTCCCACTCCTGAAGTGCCTCCTTTCCCCTGCCACTGCCCTGCCCCTCTCTTGCTGGAGCTGCTGCCACATTGCGAAAGGGACGGCGCTTCTTGTAGCTGCTCCAGATCTGCACCACTTCGTTGTAGTCGGGCTCGTACTCGAGGAGAGACATCGTGATGAGATCTTCGAGGTGGGCGTCTTTGAGGCTCCCACACTGCCATGATTTGATGATATTCTGGCGGGAAAACCCGCGCTCACATTCCACTGTGCTCAGCAGCAGTACGGCGACAGCCACCCAGAGACGCACGAGGTTGGGGTAGCTAGTCGTCCAGTCGCTTCTCTTCAGCATTGCTGTTAGGCCGGCATGGAAGCTTCGCTCGGTTTTCGGGGCACCTGCGAGGATGGGGCAAAAGGCACGCAGTTCTTTGATCGCCCAGCACTTGTCAATCCCTGCCAGACAAAACAAAAAAGAGATCGTTAGTGAGATTGATCGGCGTGGCAGACACGTGGATGCACATTACTGTTTAAACGGTTGAACAATGTGCAATGTGCACGAACTGCACGTACCAGGAAGGATGTAGTCGGTCTCCAGTGCCCTAAACAGCTTGACGAGTGACATGAGCCACTCGAGATACTGCTTGTGGCGCTCCGCTCTCTCTAGCGGGTACTCATCGGGCATGAACAGCCTCACTCCCACAAGGGAGTCCAAGTCTTCAAACCTCTTGGTGAGGTTGCGCACGAGCGTCTCGGCAAATGAGGTGCAGAGATCGACGCAATTGTACACCTGCTAAGGCCTTGCACACCTTCACGCTTGACTCAGGTGCTTCCCACTGTTTCTTTCACGACAGTACTGCACTCACACCGCTCCCTAGACTGGTTGCGGTCTCCCTGGCTGACCCCTCTGGGGGTCCGGTTCTTGCACGTTCCTCCACCGTGCTCCCGTGTCCGGCGGTTCCGTCCGGCTCACTGTCAGGTCTCCACCTCCCCTCGTTCTCAACGAACTTGGTGAGCAACGCAGCTCTTCAGGATGAGTGGGTTAATACCTTTATCCCTGGAGGCCAGCGTGTGGCGATCTGCACGTGTGCACGGACGGGCCGTCACCTGGCCACGTTTACCCGTCGGCCTGGGTCGAGTCTGTACACACTGACTACTGAGCCTCCCCAGGTTGCTGCGTCTGGTCAGGTGGCTGCGTCAGGTCTGGTAGCCCCCCCCTGCGAGTGTCGTCACCTGTCGCACCAGACTCTCCTTTGGCACCACCGCCTTGGTCACCCCTCCCTGCCACGCCTTCGTGGCATGCACTCTCGCTCCCTAGTCTCTGGTCTTCCCAGGTCTCTGCCTTCCCTCCCGCCCTCGCCTGCCCCGCCCTGCATTCCTTGCGTCGAGGGGCGGTAGCGCGCCGCTCCTCACTCCTCCTCGTTTCCCCCGACAGAGGCTCCCCTGCAGACTCTCCACCTGGACGTGTGGGGCCCAGCCCGCGTCCAGGGACAGGGCCGCGAGCGGTACTTTCTGCTGGTTGTCGACGACTACTCGCGTTACACCACGGTCTTCCCCTTGCGCAGCAAAGGTAAAGTCCCTGCTGTTTTGATCCCTTGGATCCGCGCTGTGCGTCTCCAGCTCCGCGAGCGGTTCGACACGGACCTTCCCGTCCTGCGTCTGCACTCTGACAGAGGTGGTGAGTTTTCCTCTGACCTCTTGCGGGACTTTTGTCAGGGGGAGGGCATCCTCCAGTCGTTCACGCTTCTGGCCTCTCCGCAGCAGAATGGGGTTGCTGAGCGCCGCATTGGCTTAGTCATGGAGGTCGCTCGTACCTCTATGATCCATGCAGCGGCTCCTTATTTTCCGTGGCCGTTTGCGGTCCGGTACGCTGCACATCAGCTCAACCTCTGGCCCCATGTCTCCTTGCCGGAGACCTCGCCCACACTGCGTTGGACGGGGGAGGTTGGCGATGCGTCGCGCTTCCGGGTCTGGGGTTCTCGTGCCTTTGTCCGCGATACCACCGCGGACAAGCTCTCCGCTCGCGCCATTCCCTGCGTCTTCCTTGGTTTTCCCCCTGACGCGCCTGGCTGGCAGTTTTACCACCCCACGTCGCGTCGGGTGTTCGCCTCTCAGGACGTCAGGTTTGACGAGTCGGTTCCCTTTTACCGTCTCTTTCCCTACCGCACTGCCCCTCTCCCCCCCCCGCCGCTCTTCCTCGCTCCAGGTCCCCTTCGGGTAGACCCCCCCCCCCCCCCCTCAGGGTCCTGCTCCTTCAGGTGTGTCTCAGGTAGACCCGCCTCCCTTGCCTGAGCCTGTCGAGGTCACTGGTGACTCAGGTGCCGCTGAGGGTGGTGCTGCTCGGGGTGCTGCGTCTGGGGGTGTTGAGCCTGCGGGTGTGGAGCCTGAGCGTGCGGAGCCTGGGGGTGTTGTACCTGGGGGTGCTGAGCTTGGGGGTGCTGCGCCGGAGCGGGAGGAGCCGAGGGGTGCTGAGCCTACGGGTGCTACTTCTGGGGGTGCTGAGCCTGGTGGTGCTACGTCTACTGGTGGTCTTCCAGGTTCCTCACTGCGACGGTCTCCCCAGCGAGGGCCTCTCTCACCACAGCAGCTGCGCGAGTGGTTTGCTCAGCGTGCCCATCTTCGGAGTGGTACTACTGGACCTGGTGGCGCTGAAGCTGGAGGTTCGGGAGCTGGAGGTGCTGGAGCTGGAGGTGCTGCATCTGGTGGTACTGGAGCTACTGGTCCTGTAGGTTCTCCCGGGACCTCGCCTCAGCAGTCTAGCCAGCGGGAGCCTCTCTCACCACAGCAGCTGCGCGAGTGGTACGCTCAGTGCTACCACCTTCCGCGTGGAGCTGCTGGAGCTGGAGGCCCTGGAGCTACTAGTACCGGAGGAGCTGGCACTGCTGGTCCCGGACGTGCTAGTTTTGGTGGTACTAGAGCTGCCGACGCTGGTGGTGCTGCTGGTGCTGGAGGTGCTGGTGGTGCTGGCACTACTGGTCTCAGAGGTGCTCGTACTGGAGGTACTGGAGCTGCCGGAGCTGGTGGTGCTGGAGGTGCTGGTGGTGCTGGCACTGCTGGTCCCGGAGGTGCTCGTACTGGAGGTACTAGAGCCGCCGGAGCTAGTGGTGCTGCTGGTGCTGGAGGTGCTGGTGGTGCTGGCACTGCTGGTCCCGGAGGTGCTCGTACTGGAGGTACTGGAGCTGCCGGAGCTGGTGGTGCTGCTGGTGCTGGAGGTGCTGGAGGTGCTGGTGGTGCTGGCACTGCTAGTCCCGGAGGTGCTCGTACTGGGGGTACTGGAGCTGCCGGGGCTGGTGGTGCTGCGGGTTCCGGAGCTGGAGGCATTGGAGCTGGAGGGACCGGAGCTGGTGACCCGGGAGCCGGGGGTGCTGGACCTGGAGGCGTTGGAGCTAGAGGCGCTAGAGCTGGAGGTTCTGGAGCTGCTGGAGGCCCTGGAACTGCTGGTACTAGTACTGGAGGTACTGGTGTTGGAGGAGCTGGAGCTAGTGGTCCTGCCCAGCCGCGACTATTTTTTACTCCGCCGTCGCCGTCGTCTCTGCCACCGTCTAACTCCGTACTTCCCGTCGTCCACTGGCCTCCTGTTACAGCCCGGCTCCCCTCTGCTTGCTCCTTCTCCTTACACTGAGCAGACGGACTCACTTACAGAGTGTCATGAGCCTGCGTCTCGTCCTGCCTCGCCTGCTCGCACTGTCCGCACTGGCCGTCGTGTCCCGCGTCCGCGTCCTCCTCCTGTGCCAGGTACTCACACTATGGCACTTCGTCCTTCCTCTGCTCCACAGCGCGTCCCTCTGCCGTCTCCTCCTGCGTCCTCTCTTCCTACTCTTCCGAACCTTGAGTCTGACCTAGTTCGTGCTGCTCACCCTACTGTCACGCGTCTGTTAGCCACTGTTGTCACTGACCCTTCTTTTGAGTCCGCTGCTGCGTCTGCCTTGGTCGCTGAGCTTGTTGACTTTGCTGTTGCTTGTCGTCTCGACTACGCTGCTAGTCTTGTTGCTGATTCTGAGTCTGTCTGTCCTCCGTCCGTCGGTGGTGAGTGTGCTCTTGGCACGGACGTCCTTGAGGATAGACAGGAGGACTTTGAGTGTCTTGCAGCCGCTGCACCTCATCTCGTGGCCATGCTGCTTGCTCCTGAGGGAGACCCGGATGCACTGGACATCCCGACCCCGCGCTCTTACGCAGAGGCGATTTCGGGTCAGTACTCCTCTCAGTGGCAGATAGCCATGGACGCAGAGATGGCATTCTGGAAGTCCACAGGCACTTACGTCGACGAGGTTCCCCCTCCTAGGGCGAACATTGTAGATGGCATGTGGATTTTCAAGGTGAAGCGGCCGCCGGGTTCTCCGCCTGTCTTCAAGGCTCGTTACGTTGCACGAGGCTTCAGTCAGCGACAGGGAGTTGACTTCTTCCAAACCTTCTCCCCTACCCCGAAGATGACCACTCTTCGAGTGCTGCTGCACGTTGCCGCTCAGCGTGACTACGAGCTTCACTCTCTGGACTTCAGCACAGCGTTCTTACAGGGCAGCCTGCACGAGGAGATCTGGTTGCGCCGCCCACCTGATTTCACCAGGTCGTTTCCTCCTGGTACCATGTGGAGCCTCCGGCGGCCAGTCTACGGTCTCCGTCAGGCGCCTCGTGAGTGGCACGACACACTGAGGATGACACTTGCGGCTCTTGGGTTTGCTCCTTCCACTGCAGACCCGTCGCTGTTTCTACGCACCGACGCCTCGCTGCCGCCGTTCTACATCCTCGTGTACGTCAACGACTTGGTCTTTGCCACTGCTGACACTAAGGCACTCGCCCTTGTGAAGTCGGAGCTGCAGAAGCGACACACGTGAACGGACTTGGGTGAACTGCGCAGTTACCTTGGCTTGCAGATTACCCGGGACAGAGCACGCCGCACCATCACCCTGACTCAGTCACACATGGTGCAGCAGGTCCTTCAGCGCTTCGGCTTCACTTGGTCCTCGCCACAGTCCACTCCTATGGCTACCGGTCACTCGCTCTCAGCTCTGCCTTTGGATGAGTCCGTAGAGCCGAGTGGCCCGTATCCAGAGCTTGTGGGCTGCCTCATGTACCTGATGACCTGCACTCAACCTGACCTTGCGTACCCTCTTAGCATCCTGGCTCGCTACGTTGCGCCCGGGAGACACCGGCGAGAGCACTGGGAGGCTGCTAAGAGGGTGTTACGCTACTTGTGCAGTACATCGGGCATGGGGCTCGTGCTTGGAGGACGGGGTGACGTTGTCCTCACTGGACACTCCGACGCTTCTTGGGTCGACGACCTGGCTACGCAGCGGTCGTCGCAGGGGTACACGTTCAGCCTTGGCTCCGGCTCTGTTTCTTGGTGATCTACACGTTCGTCTTCTGTTCTCAGCTCCAGTTGTGAGGCTGAGATCTACGCCACAGCCATGGCTGCTCAGGAGTTACGCTGGCTCACCTACCTGCTGACCGACTTGGGAGAGAGGCCTCGTTCTCCTCCAGTTCTGTACGTAGACAACAAGGCTGTTATAACCTTGTGTCAGGAGCACAGACTGGAGCACAGAACGAAGCACATCGCTCTGCGTTACTTCCTTGCTCGAGAGCTGCAGCAGTGTGGTCAGCTTCATGTTTCTTACGTGGCCACTAGGGCCAACACTGCTGATGTGTTCACCAAGGCACTTCCGCCTTGTGACCATCAGCGCTTTTGCACAGCTTTAGGCCTGGTGCCAGTGTTTGCTCACTTGCTTACCTCTTGACTTTGTTTGTACTGTGATCTATATTATATACCTGCATGCCTACTCCTGCTATATAGTGATCACTGTACTGTTGTTGTTGCATATATACCTCTGCATGTGAACTGGCCTTGTGGCCCTTTACTTGTGCTCAGAGTGTGTGGTGACGTTGTGATCCACCCTGGGCTTGCTTTGCTTTTCTTGACTGGTCTTGTGACCCCTTGTTCTCCCCCACTTTTCCTATGGGGGTGTGTCAAACTATATATGTGTGTTAGTTCTGTGTAGGCTATAGTGGGGTAGCCCATATGGGGTACAACCCAAAGTTAGGGTTAGTACTTGTACCCACCTTTCATTCAATACACACATTCCTGCTTCTAGATTCTGACAGTCCTCGCTTGGGTTCTCGTGCAGATTGAACTTGTGTGTAGTGGGCCGACCGTCAGAGTCCACTCCTTGCACCGTCACCTCGGGGTTGTCACTGTCCGGCCCGTACTTCATGATGAACGGGGACAGGCAGGCGCTCAGCCCGCCGCCAAAATCATCTCCGCAGTCGACGCAGCGGGTCTCGAGGTAAGACACGGTTCTCCTGATCTGCGCATGGACAGTTGCGAAGTCAAGCTGTGTGGGGAGGACAGAAAGAACGCACAGGGACAAAAGGTCAGCGGTCCAGGGGGGTTTTTCTCACACAATCAGTGATGTGCTTCTTGTCATCCAATGACAACGCAACATTTTACACACAAAAGCCTGACGCAAACTTGTCACTAGACATCATGATAGGTGCAGCAGACGCTGAAACAAAAAGGCAAGACAACCCGCTCACCTCTCGCTGTTGGAAGGCCTTGTTCAAGATGTTTAGCTGTTCGAGCACGTCTGCAAGGAAGTACAAGAGGAAGTGAAACCTGTAGCTGGTGGCGAGCTCGTACAAAGTTTCGTCCCACTCATACAGCATGACGATGATCGCGGGGAAGACGGTCACCAGACGCAGAACGGCGTCACCCCTGGAGAGCCAGCGGACCTGATGGATCCCTTGAAGCTCCAGGTTCGTAGCCGTGAAGATCTCTTGAAGCTCTGGAAATCGTTGGTGCCAGGGGCCGGAACGGCCGAGATGCTTTGCGACTTGACGGATCAGCGCGTCGACCATGTCGAACTCGGGAAGGGCCTCCGCTGCATGTTTTGCAGCGAGCGCCTCCCTGCAGGCATAGTACAACAGAAAAATTCAACACGAGGTATCAGCATATGATAACACAGATAAGCAGTATAAGCAGGATCAACCATAAATGTACCTGTGGGCTATGCAGTGGCTGGAGATGAGATGCGGTATGCGGAGGCGAAGCTATACGACAAGGCCGTTCTTGCGTCCCATCATCACCTTCGCCCCATTGGTGCTTATACCTGCGATCTTGGCAAGCTCGATGCCGAGGGCCTGCAGGTGGGACAGAAAGACTGAGAGGAGAGAAGCTGCGTCGCACTTCTCCACTGTCAGCAGGGCCAGAAACTCGGTGACCGGCCGGCTCTCACGGATGAAGGTAACGAAATGGATCATGTGTTTTCCCCGACACCTGTCTGTGCTCTCGTCACATGTGAGTCAGATGTACGGGCTTGCCAGGATGTGCTGGAGTTGCGTTGTGTGTAACCACATCGCGATCGACTGTGTTAGTTGCCCAAACCGTACCTGTGGCGCATGTGAGTCAATGTTAGAGCAAGTTTAAACATTAAACACACATAACAGGAAGTACATGTTGAGTATGCGGTTACTCACGTTGTGTAGTAGGTTCTGTATCCTTTCGCGGGGAATCCCAGAACCTTCTGTGCCGCGAGGTAGCGAACGAGGTGCACCCATAATTCTATGGGTGCATCTTGCTTGGTTACGACGGGGAGGGAGTCGCACAGCTTGATGACCCGCTCCTTCTCGGTGTCGCGAGCAAGGTTGTCACCGTTGATACGCGGCTGCCGGCCAGCTTCAACAAGAAGCTTCTCCTGGTTCTTGACCGCCTCCTTGTGCTTGGTAGTAGATGCATGCCTCTTGAACGCCTGCGTCTGTACGTCTGTGGCGCCCTTCCCGCCTTTCCCGCACTTTCCAGCATAACCTGCATGCTCGGTAAAGATAGAGCATTTGAAAGCAGGGAGACCGTCAGATTGTTGCAATAGAATAAGCCACGAAAACCTGTCCAGCCACTCGGTCTTGTATTTAAACAGAGCCTCGGCATAAAGCGCGTCGCGTCCAGACTGTTTAGAAGGACCAAGAACTGATGGCGACTCCTGCGTTTTGGCAATCACGGGCGACAACCGTAGGTCGGCTGGCGAAGGCATGGTAGCTCCGTCGTCTGCGCCCTTAGAAAACCATGGCAGCGTTGACTGCGTGTATCTGCCGGTTTTCTTGGCCACAGGTTCAGGAGCGGGATTTTCAGCTAGAGGCGGTGAGCTATTCTGCTCGATGACTGGCGCTGTCGGGGATGCACACAGTGCCTCCTCATCGATGTGCTCGAACGGGATCTTGTCTGGCGGGTCGATTTCTGGTGGCTTCTCATTGACGTTGGCTTCCGCTAAGCTAAAAAACAACAAATTGAGGCCGGTCACAGCTTTAGAACGGTCCACAGACGGCTGGCACGGCGCATCACCTGCATGTTCGCCGTTGCCGTCAAGCTGCTCCACCATGGTAAGCAGCGGGGACAGAGTCACATCTAACATAGAGAGCTGAACCGCGCATCAACGTTGTCGCGAGACAAATTGTTTCGCCGTCGTACTCCGTCGTCGACCATCCGATCGCGGTGAAATAATTTTCGATTGTTGCGAGCCATCGCCTGACATCGGATTTCATATCGCTGGGGTCGAACGATTCCCGCGAGCGAAGATTCGGAACCTTGAAGTGACGCTGCGACTGCTGAAAAGTCACTGTAGCAGGAAAGTTCATGGTCGTGAGGAGCTGCGTAACGCGCTGCAGTTCGTTTCGCAGCTGCTCGTTCTCCAATCGCGGCTGTTCGGTCGTTGCTCACATCTCCGCTTCCATCTTGGCGATTTGCGCGAAGAGCTGCTGCGTAATATCGTTGGTCGCCGGCGAACCCATCCTGTTCAGAAACCACGCGAGGGGGTTAATTCGAAAAGCGCGGAACTGGTCCTTACCATAATTGTGGGTCGAATTTGTCGCCCTCGGCGGTTTTCGAGGCAATTTTTTCCGCGACCGCTGCTTAGCCGAGAGTTGTCGAGTGAGAACGGCTCTGATTACCAAGTGTCACAGGATCGAATTCTCAATCGAAACGTGTCACTACAATTGAATACACGACCTTTTTATATTCAATGTCTTTTTATTCGGAAATTACAAGGACAAACGATATAAAACGAACATTCGGGAACACGCCCTTCCCGATACTACAATCACAAGTGCGCACAAGCACGCAAGGCTATTGGCACTTGGGATTACGCCCAGAGTACACTGTATACACCACTGTCGGCGCTGTCGGTGCCGTATGATATATATGTCAGTGGGAAAAAATAGGAAATAAGTTAAATTAAGAGAAGGTTCTAGAAAGTAAAATAGTAGGCCGTTTGAGATGAAATAATGACCAAAATAAAGAGGAGAAAAAGGAGAATAGGAAAATATAATAATGAGAATATATTATAGCGGGGACGTCCTCTCACAATGTTGGGCGCGGAGTCGAATTGTGTGACATCTAATGCGTCTGCATCCTCTGCTAGGTCTGCCTCATCATGTGACATGGCAAAGTTACAGTGTCTCTCGAAATTCCTTTCTGGTGCCTTGTTAGCTTCGCGACGTTCCTTGAACAATGGCAGAGTTAGCTTCTCGTAGAAGATGCAGTCACGTGATTTCGTCACCTCGGTAGGTTCAGGTAGCTCTTCTTGTGTTTCTGCTAGTGTGTTAGGAGCATACTGGTTTGGGAGAGGTCCGCCCCAGCTTGTACCGCGCGTCGCCCAGTATGGATCTATTTCTGCCACAGCTGCAGACGGGAGCGCTGGCGCCTCAGGAGAAGGAAACCATTTCCAGTTCCGTGAGGTCAAGGTTGCCCAGCTACCTCCAGGAGCAGCTTCTTTTGCAGGTGTTTCAATGACTCCCCATGCGCCAACCATGGGGCTAGAATTGGTCCAGCTGGGCGAGGCCGATCCGGTTACTCCCCATCCTCTTGGCTAACCTTCTCTTGTTCCATT
This sequence comes from Closterium sp. Yama58-4, assembly GCA_947470075.1. Lineage (NCBI taxonomy): Eukaryota > Viridiplantae > Streptophyta > Zygnematophyceae > Desmidiales > Closteriaceae > Closterium > Closterium sp. Yama58-4. The sequence goes on from CANIUD010000048.1 coordinate 930,498, forward strand.
GTCGCAGGTCCAGAGTCACCAGGAGTAGAAGCTGAAGCGGTCGGTACGGCGCGCAAGCAAAGAAGTCCGTTTGGAGCGGGTTGCTCAAGATCCATCTGCTCGGGGTGCGACCAGGTCGGCGGCTCCGTGGGAGTTGTTTTCAACAATAAAGTTTGTTCAGAGTCGCCGGTGGTGCCCTGAGCTGAAAAGTTCAGGACGAAGACTCAAAGGTTTTGTCTTCGTAGTTGCTACAAAGACTCGTCGTCGACAGCCTTCACGATGTAATTATTTTTGTAAAACAACTCGAAGGTTTTGTCTTCATAGTTGCTACAAATGTCGAGTTCACACCTCATGAGTTGTGCCGAGGAGAGCAAGTTGTTCTGCAGATCGGGAACGGCCAGCACATCTCCGATGTGAACAGCGAAGTGGGTGTCTTCAGCCTCAAGGTAAATCTCTCCGATGTCATATGCCTTGAGTCGGTTGTTTGCGATGGTAATCTCGCATGGTTGCCGCATGCGCTTTGAGTTGCTGATATAAGCTGGTGATCCCACCATGTGTTGCCCGCAGCAGCTATCAAGATACCAAGTGTTGACACTCTTCCTGTTCTGATGTGCAATGCTGACAATTTCTGGAGTGACGATGCGGTCGAAGTCTCCGGAGTACGACGAGAGGTTGATGTCTCCGGAAACTTGGGAGGGGACTCCGGCGTGCTTGGAGGCAACTCGAAGTTAGGTGGGACGGTGGTCGGTCTATCGAACCAGGGACTGATCGTGGGGTCACTGTTCATGCTTGGTGTGATAGGAGTGATGGGCGCGATTGTTGCGTATTCAATGTTGTCATACTACCGGATGCCTCTGCGGCGGCGCGCCATGCAGCTCAAAATTGATCCCTTGCCCTTATCCTTAGACGAAATGCGTGCAGGGGTTTGTGAGGTGCTTGCGATGGAGGGTGGCGACATGGTCGCAGTCGCGACTGAAGTTGCGGGAGGCGCTGCGGGCTATTGACCAGATGAGTTGTTGCGCCTTTCGTCAGCGGCCTTATGCTTGTGACACTGGTCTATGGTGTGACCGGGTTTCTTGAAGTATTTGCAGAAGTTTCCCTTCTTTCCGTGCTGCTCCCCTTCATTTGCTCCAGTGAAAAAACACTAATTTCTCCTGCTTGGTGTTCTTCTCATTGTATAGGTCGATCTCCTTCTGCTCGGAGAGGAGTGTGGCGCAGAGGGCGGACTCAGAAATAGTTGCTTGAGCGCGGAGCAACGATGGGCATTGGCGCCAATCAGGTCCAAGACCGGAAACAACCATTAAGACGAACATGTCGTTAGGGACGGTTCCGCCGCACTTCTTAATGTGGTCGCGCAGATTGCAGCACCGATTGATATAGGGCCCTGCCTTCTCTCCTTGTTGCGTTTTAACTGGTGTCAGTGGACTGAGCAGGCGACTCATAGTAACTGGATCTGTTGCCATGTATGAATTGCGCAGGTGTTCTCAGGATGATTGCGCAGGAGCACATTCCGATTCGTAGGAGCGGATGCCAAGCTGCTCGGTGGGAGAGAGGTTTTGGAGAAGAGCGGTATACGCGAGAAGTGATTCGTGGTAATACTGGTGCTTTTCCTGGATGGTTCATTCTGATGGGAAAGGTAAGCTCCCTTCGTAGTACATCCAGATCTGCGCGGTCGTTGCGAGGAGCTCGAATTCGAAGCTCCACGTGTAGAAATCATTTCCATCAAAAGGCGTTGAAGTCTTCAACTTTGATGTTAACACGGATTTTGCTCGCATTGTTGCAATTGCTTCTGACTGTGTGCGCTGTTGACTGTCTTGCGCAGGGGCTGAAGCTTGACGGTTGTCAAAGGTGAAGGATCTCTCGGAGTTGAAGGGAGAGGAAGTCCAGCAACTCCCCTTGCATAACTTGAGCCAGTGATGCTCATAACTTGATTGCCTTCAAGGGCGTTGATGCAAGCGACTAATTGCTCAACGAGCGCGGCGCTGACGGAAGTCACCACTGATGGTGCATTAGTCGTTGCTGGTGGTGGGTCTGGGGAGTCTGCAGTAGCTTTTCCTTCAGGGACCATAGTGATGCAGACTTGTTAATGTAATGAGTAATTTTATAAGGAGTTTGTTCTAGGAAGAACAAGAACTTGGCAGACCTTATAGTCCACTCTAGCTCTCATACGATGTTGGTATAAGTGAAGGATCGAAGTGGATAGGATCAGGCTTAACCTTTGAGTTCCACAAACGTGATGCAGTATGCACACTGGGTGCGCAATGATGAGCCCTTTGAGTTTCACTCATGTGATGCAGTATACACAGTAGGTGCGCAATGATGAGCCCTTTAACTTTCCCTCACGTGATGCAGTACGCAGAGTGGGTGCGCAGCGATGAGCCCTTTTACTTTCCCTCACGTGATGCAGTATGCAGAGTGGGTGTGCAGTGATGAGCCTTTTGACTTTCCCTCACGTGGTGCAGTACGCAAAGTGGGCGCGCAGTAATGGGCCCTTTGACTTTCCCTCACATGATGTAGTACAAAGAGTGGGTGTGTAGTGATGAGCCCTTTGACTTTCCCTCATGTGATGCAGTACAAAGAGTGGGTGTGCAGTGATGAGCCCTTTGACTTTCCCTCACGTGATGCAGTACGCAAAGTGGGTGCGTAGTGATGAGCCGTTTGATTTTCCCTCACGTGATGTAGTACGCACAGTGGGTGCGCAGTGATGAGCCCTTTGACTTTTCCTCACATGATGCAGTACGCACAATGGGTGCGCAATGATGAGCCCTTTGACTTTCCCTCACGTGATGCAGTACGCAGAGTGGGTGCGCAGTGATGAGCCCTTTGACTTTCCCTTACGTGATGCAGTACGCACAGTGGGTGCACAATGATGAGCCTTTGACTTTCCCTAACGTGATGTAGTACATGCGGAGATAACTCTATCAACAGGAGCTTATAATACAGGCAGTACGTGCGTTCGTTCTTTAGTCGTTTCCTTGTATGCTCACTAAATGTTGGCAAGAGTTTCATTAGGAAAAGGTTGACAACAATGATCACAACAACAATGGAAAGCAAGACTACATCAGAGCTAACATGCAAGCAAGTCGACTTCCAGTGTAGCATGGTTGGCCGCGTCCCAGCGCTGCAAGGCTCGCACCGCTCTAGCGCTGCAGAGCAGCGGCTCGCCAACGTTGCAAGTCTGCGGTATGCAAACGCTGCAGTAAGTCAGTTGCACAGCGTTGCACCCGCATGGCAACGGTGCACCTGCTTCGCAGGTGCGCACATCTGGTTGGCGTGCCACACCCCGTCACATGCACAGCGCAGACGCCAGGCCGAGAACACGCCAGCGACTGCGCCCACCAGCCATGTCGACCTCGGGATACCACTTCCAAGGTCAGCCTCGCAGAAACCACCCCAGCGACGGTCGCACACATCACCCGGGTAACTTGGTCGACCGGGCAACCACGTCGACCAGCTCCTCTTCTCGTACTCGTCGACCACCCAAGTCGTCGACCATGTACCGGTCGCCGACTACACCAAGTCGCCGTCCCCTGAGTCGGCGCTAGGAAGTCGACACCTCCGTGGTCAACCTCGCCAGGTCGACCACCCGTACCTCGGTGCCTACCAGCCCGGCCTCCCAACGTCGTCGACGTCGGCGCCTTCCTCCGTCGACCACGTCCGTCGGCCTCCTATCGTCGGCAGCTATGCAGTGGCAACGTGCAGGTCGACCACGCCGGTCGACCAGCCTGCCAAGTTGGCGCCGCCCATTGGCTGCACACTCCGTATATCCGACCTAGTAGATGGCTCCACCCAAGCAAGGACAGGGCCAACGACAACTCCCATTGACAGTACGCACAGTGGGTGCGCAGTGATGAGCCCTTTGACTTTGCCTCACGTGATGCAGTACACACAATGGGTGCACAATGATGAGCCCTTTGACTTTCACTCACGTGATGCAATACACAGATTGGGTGCGCAGTGATGAGCCCTTTGACTTTCCCTCACGTGATGAAGTACGCCGAGTGGGTACGCAGCGATGAGCCCTTTGACTTTCCCTCACTTGATGCAGTACGCAGAGTGGGTGCGCAGTGATGAGCCTTTTGACTTTCCCTCACGTGATGCAGTTCGCACAGTGGGTGCGCAGTGATGAGCCGTCTGACTTTCCCTCACGCGATGCAGTTCGCACAGTGGGTGCGCAATGATGAGCCCTTTAACTTTCACTCACGTGATGCAGTACGCACAACGGGTGCGCACTGATGAGCCCTTTGAATTTCCCTCACGTGATGCAGTACGCACAGTGGTGCGCAATGATGAGCCCTTTGACTTTCACTCACATGATGCAATACACAGAGTGGGTGCGCAGTGATGAGCCTGTTTACTTTCTCTCACATGAAGAAGTAGGCAAAGTGGGTGCGCAGCGATGAGCCATTTGACTTTCCCTAACATGATGCAGTACGCAGAGTGGGTGCGCAGTGATGAGCCCTTTGACTTTCCCTCATGTGATGCATTACGCACAGTGGGTGCGCAGTGATGAGCCCTTGGACTTTCCCTCACGTGATGCAGTACGCAGAGTTGGTGCGCAGTGATGAGCCGTTTGACTTTCCCTCACGTGATGCAGTACACACAGTGGGTTCGCAGTGATGAGCCGTTTGACTTTCCCTCACGTGATGCAGTACACACAGTGGGTGCGTAGTGATGAGCCCTTTGACTCCCACTCAAGTGATGAAGTACGCACAGTGGGTGCGCAGTGATGAGCCCTTTGACGTTCCCTCACGTGATGCAGTACACAGAGTGGGTGTGCAGTGATGAGCCCTTTGACTTTCCCTCACGTGATGCAGTACGCATAGTGGGTGCGTAGTGATGAGTCGTTTGACTTTCCCTCACGTGATGCAGTACGCACAGGTAGGAGCGCAGTGATGAGCCCTTTGTCTTTCCCTCACGTGGCGTAGTACGCAGAGTAGGTGCACAGTTATGAGCCCTTTGACTTTCCCTTTCATGATGCACTACCCAGAGCGGGTGCGTAGTGATGAGCCCTTTGACTTTCCCTCACGTGATGCAGTACCTAGAGTGGGTGCGCAGTGATGAGCCCTTTGACTTTTCCTCACGTGATGCAGTATGCACAGGGGGTGTGCAGTGATGAGCCCTTTGACTTTCCCTCACGTGGCGCAGTACGCAGAGTGGGTGCGCAGTGATGAGCCCTTTGACTTTCCCTCACGTGATGCAGTACAAACAGTGGCTGGACAACGATGAGCCCTTTGACTTTCCCTTACGTGATGCAGTACCCAGAGTGGATGCGCAGTGATGAGCCCTTTGACTTCCCCTTACGTGATGCAGTACCCAGAGTGGGTGCGCAGTGATGAGCCTTTTGACTTTCCCTCACGTGATGCAGTATGCACAGGGGGTGTGCAGTGATGATCCCTTTGACTTTCCCTCACGTTGCGCACTATGCAGAGTGGGTGCGTAATGATGAGCCCTTTGACTTTCCCTCACATGATGCTGTACGCAGAGTGGGTGCGAAGTGATGAGCCCTTTGACTTTCACTCACGTGATGCAATATACAGAGTGGGTGCGTAGTGATGAGCCCTTTGACTTTCCCTCACGTGATGCAGTACGCACAGTGGGTGCGCAGTGATGAGCCATTTGACTTTCCCTCACGGGCGCTAGGGCACAGGATAGACGGGCGCGATAGGCGCTAGGGGACGGTACGGGCGTGACGGGCACTAGGGTATGGGACAAGCTTGAAAGTAGGGCGCTACTGGAGTGAGCGGGAGGAACGGGATTTCATTGTATCCAACCTAGGTGATACCATGTCAAGAACTGAATGATCCATTGACTAAGGTTGATTGGGGTACATGAACCTAACCCTAACTACTGTACCTCACATGACACACATCACTAAAGGCTACAACATTTGACACACCCCCATAGCCTAAGTGAGGGGTGTCAAGCAAAACCAAAACCGTACGGTCACAAGACCAGTCTCAAAGAAGCAAAGCTCAGGGTGGATCACAACGTCACCACACAGTCTGAGCACAAGCAAAAGAGCCACAAGGCCAGTCCAAGAGTTCACAGAGGTATATGCAAAGCGTACAAAAAAAACAAGCAGAGAACACAAGACTGCGCAAGACGAGAACCTGTGTCAACGAGACCTAACTGCACACAACACCTCTGGTGGTCATAAGAATGAAGGGCCTTGGTGAGGATGTATGCAGTGTTGGCCTCAGACTCCACAAACTCGAAGCGAGCCTGTCCACGCCTCTGCAACTCTCGCAAAAGAAAGTACCTTACATTGATTTGCTTCACTCTGCTCTCCAGTCGAGGCAGTCGACAGAGGAGAATCGTCGCCTTGTTGTTAGTGAACAAGGTCGGTGCAGAGCTCGGCCGCCCACAAGGGTCGGCGAGCAAGAAGGTCAGCCAACGGAACTCCTGTGCAGCCATGGCTCCAGCGTAGATCTCAGCCTCAGCGGTAGAGGTCGAGACCGAGGAGGAACGCGTGGACCTCCACTAAATAGCTCTATAGCCTAGGCTAAAACAATACCCCTGAGTAGACCTGTGAGTCTTCACGTCATCAGCGTAAGAAGAGTCATAGTGACCAGTAAGTACGACAGACTGTCTCCCTCCAAGTAACAGCCCCACGCCTGATGTCGTCGCTAGGTACTGTACCACCCTCACAGCAGCTCTCCAGTGAGCAGGACGGTATCTCTCTGGCCCAACAAAGCGAGCAAGGATGGAAAGAGCGAAGGTGAGGTCCGGGCGAGTACAAGTCATCAGGTACATGAGACAACCCACAAGCTCTGCGTAAGGACCACTAGGCTCAAACGGCTCGTCAAGAAAGGGTCCAGTGAGTCTATGGTTAACGGCAAGAGGTGTGCGCTGTACGGTGGAGTGCTGAAGCTCGAACCGCTGAAGGACCTGCTGCACCATGTGAGACTGTGAGAGTGTAATGGTGCGAGCGGCTCTGTCCCTGGTGACCTGCCGGCCAAGGTAGTGGCGCAGCTCACCAAGGTCAGTGCAAGTGCTTCTCTTCTGCAGTTCAGACTTCACGTTAGCCAAAGTAACCCTGTCAGCAGTGGCAAAGACCAGGTCGTCGACGTAGACCAGTACAAATAACGGTATGGAGCCACGACGAACGAACAGCGACGGGTCGGCAGAAGACGGCTGGAAACCGAGGTCAGACAGGGTAGAGCGAAGGGTGTCGTGCCACTCACGAGGCGCCTAACGGAGACCGTAAACCGATCGCCTCAACCTCCACTGGGTCCCAGGAGGGAAAGTGTCAGTAAAGGCAGAGGGACGATGCAACCAGACCTCCTCGTGTAGGCTACCTTGAAGGAAGGCAGAAGTCGAGAGAGTGTAACACGTAGTCTCTCTGTGCTACTACGTGATATAACACCCGAAGAGTAGTCATCTTAGGGATAGGCGCGAAGGTCTGAAAGAAGTCAACTCCCTCACGCTGACTGAAACCTCTAGCCACGTAGCACGCCTTGAAGACCGGAGGAGATCCCGGTGGCCGCTTCACCCTGAAGATCCACATGCCATCGACTACGTTCGCCCCGAGGGGGGGGGGGGGGGGGGGGGGGGGGGGACCTCGTCGACGTAGGTGCCTGTGGATCTGTAGGAGGCCATCTCTGCGTCCATGGCAGCTCTCCACTGAGAGGTCCAAGGCCCTGACACTGCCTTAGCGTAAGTGCGAGGAGTCGGTATGTCAAGGGCGTCGGGGTCTCCTTCAGGGACGAGCAGCATGGCATAAAGATGAGGGGAAGCGGCTGCTAGGAACTCTAGCTCAAACTGCCTATCCTCTAGGGCGTCACAGCCAAGGGCAGACTCACCCCCGACGGCCAGAGGACTGGTAGGAGGAGCAGCCACAAGACTAGTGGCGTAGTCAAGGCAACGAGTAGTGGCTAACTCAGTGACTGCGGCAGTAAGGGCGGAGACAGAAGTCAGAGAGGGTCGGTAGCAAGAGAGGCGAGAACACGAGAGAGAACAGGACGGTACGTGCGGTAGTAGATGTTGGATGCACGTCATTCTGAGTGCATGTCATCCTAACGTCCTGCCGAGTGCTCGTGCCATTTGTGCTTGCATAATTTGCATGAGCATATGTTATTGTGCATGGCTGTTGGATTTTATCATCTCTGTGTTTTTCTCCAAGTCTACATGCTTGATCATGCAGGAGAAATCCAGAGCTTTCCAACGATACCAAGATCACCTTATTCCGACCAAGATCGCCCAAGTTACAAGATTTCCAAGACTTGGATTTCTTATTACCTTTTGGGGTTATATCTGATTTGGCAATTATTGGGACATGACTATAAATGGATCTTTGGTTGGGTGGTTAGGAAGGCAACTTTGACTTCGGATTGGGGTGGCTAGAAGTTTCTAGCATGGGTTGCAAATGTTGCAACACCTAGGCAAAATCCAACTAGATTGGATTTTGCATGTGACACCTCAAGGACCTCATGATGAGGGTTGCATCCTTGCTGCTAGGAAGGTTCCTACCATCCTTCCCTAGCTCTTGGAGAACCCCTTCCCTCTCATGGTTCTCTTGGAGTCCCCAACTCCAACTTTCTATGCTCCAATGCTTGTACTTCCTCTACCTCTCTAGTCATGCAACAGCTGGACGTTTTCAATTGGTTTTCACTATATAGACCATCTTTTTAAGTGATTCAAATTGGAGATGGTAGCTAAGCCTAAGGCGCAACATCCTACCAAGCGGATTTGCGTTTAGTTGAGAAATGAGTTGGTCATAAGTTCTCGAAGTGACGGATCATGAACAACAGTAGTCAGTGACAGGAGTAGAGAGGGAAGCAGTGAGGGCCAACTCTGGAGGAGAAGGAAGCACAGACAAAAACGGACGAGGCGGACTAGAATGAAATAGGGGCAGTATGAAGGTCAGTGACCGGAATAGGAGATGAGGGACGAGCACGAGGAGAGCGGCGAGAGGCCCAAGTGCAAGAAAGAGGAGGCTGGGAACGGGGGAAAACAGTTGGGGTGGGGTCAGGAGGAGAAAGCGGGGGACCGGAGATGGGAGGAGAAGGGGAGGAGGGAGGAGAGGGAGAGGGGAGACCGAGGGTCCGAAGACCAGAGACAGGAAGAGTAGGTGGCGGCTGCTGCTGCACCTGCTGCTGCTGCTCCTCCTACATGTTTGCAGCCAAGATTGAGATGCAAAGGTCCGGGGGGGTACAATGAGTAGGATCAAGTGCAAAAATCCGCGACTGATTTACAATTTTATTTTCCGGTGCGGATTCCGCGAAAATATGGCTAAAAACGTCCTGGATGTGCCTAATAAAAGGGGTGGGGAATGCGAGCCTGTGCACGTTTGCAACTGAGATCGAGATGCAAAGGTCCCGCGGGTACAATGAGTAGGATCGAGTGCAAAAATCCCCGGCTGATTTGCAATTTTCTATACCGGTGCGGATTTCGCGAGACTATGGTTAAAAACGCCCTGGATGAGCTTAATGGAAGGGGTGCGAAAGGCGAGCCTGTGCGCGTTTGCAGCGGCTGCTGCTGCTGCTGCTGTTGCTGCGGCTGCTGCTGCTTTTGTTGCTGCTACTCCTGCCGTGGCTGTTGTTGCTGATGCTACTGTTGCTGCTCCTCCAGCTTCCGTAGCTCCAGCTGCTGCCGCTCCAACTCTAGGCTCTCTCTCTCCAACTCCAGCTGCTCCTCACGTGCACGGCGAAGACGGGCCTGGTGCCGGGTCGGGTAGGGGTGCGGGCGCGGAGTAGTGTCCGGGGCAGGGAGTGGCAACCCTAGGACTTCCCTCCAAGGCACCAGCCGCACCACCCCCAGAGCCAGCACCACCAGAAGTAACAGGGTCAGTCCCAGGCTCTCCGAGTCCAGCAGAGGGCTCACTCGCACCCCCAATCGTAGCTCGACCAACACCAGCTCCTCGAAGGCTAGAGTCTCCTACAGTCACGGGCTCAGCTCCAATTCTAGTACCCCCAAAACCAGGACCTCGGACTGGTACGCTCTCAGCTCCAACCCCAACACCTCCAGAGCTACTACCTCGAGGGTCCTCGACACCAACACTAGCTCCCACAGGGTCAGCAGAAGGCTGTGAGGAGGACTGCGGGGAAGGGGACAACATCTGAAAGGCTACCGAGGGGGGGTGGGGGTAGCGTGTGACACACCTGACGGTGTTAGACAAGGGGGGGGGGGTGTACTAGAGGAGCAGGAGGGGGAGCGGAAGTCAGGAAGAGAGGGGGAGGAGGAATCCGGAGACCTTGACAGGGGTACCGGGTGTAGCAGGGGACGGATTCGTCAAAACAATCGTTGCGGGAGTAAAAAAAAACCGGTGAAGGGAAGGGTGGTAAAAGGTGTAGTCAGAGGAGTCCTCTAGAAAACCAAGGAAGACACACGGAAGGGCGTGAGGGGAGAGCTTGTCCGCGGAGGTGTCGCAAACACGCGCCAAGGAGCCCCAGACACGAAAAAGCGGTCCAAAGACTGGTCGGTGAAACCTCTGGCCGAGAGACACGTGGCCAGAGGTTCAGCTGGTGAGCGGCGTACCGAACCGCGTAGGGCCACAGAAAATGGGGGGCATGGGCGTGAGTCATGGAGGTGCGGGCGATCTCCATGACCAGGCCTATGCAGCACTCAGTAACCCCATTCTGTTGTGGGGACTCTGGAAGCGTCCAGGACTGACGGATGCCTTGCTTGCGATAGAATCCAGCGAGAACACCAGAGCGAAACTCACTCCCGCGGTCGGTGTGAAGACAGCTGACACGACGACCACGAGTGTCCTCAGTGGGTAGTAACCACCGGATCGGCGTAGAAGTTGTTGTGTGATGCTATCATTCGCATTCACGTCTGTCTGCCTCCCATCATATGTTTGTGCGTTGCATGCGTGGTGTGAGCGTGTGCGTGAATTTGTGTTTGGTGTGGTTTGGATTTTCTGAGTATGTGTGAATGTTATTTGGCTTGAGCAGATATCTGAAGTGACTCCTCTGCTCAAGAGCTTTCCGACGAACCAAGAATCGCCGCGATCGGAGCAAGAACGAGAAAGTTATTATCGTTCGAAGTTTTGATTGTGATGCGGCGACTTTGGGAATTTGTGGAGTGACTCTAAATGGGGTATAGACTTTTGGGGGTTGGGAAAATTCGTCACTCTACTGTAGTTGATGCCAAATGGTTGGGAGAAGCCAAACCAGGTTGGCAAGTGTGGCCAAGTTGGGAAGGTGGATGGCATGAGTTGAGAAAGTGACAAATGTCAAAGTTGGGGTGCCTATAGAGAGGGGAATTGTGTGGTATGGGGTTTCCTTGGTTGGGGACTCCTTGGGGACCTTCCCTCTTGTCCTCCTCTTCCCTCCTACCTGGTTTGTAGCTACTCTAATCCTCTTTGTGGAACTTGTGAGAACTATTGTGATTGAGTTAATATTCCATGGCAGCATACCCCCTAGTGCGCCGAAAATCATAACTCGAGATATACTTCATCTTTTGATACGATTCAAATTTGAAAAGATAGCCACGGTCAAGGGCTACAACATACTCGAGTTTAGGAGAATTCCAACGGTTAAATTTTCGTCGACGGCGTTTCTTGTGAAGTCGACATTTCTGTCCAGAGATTAGGTCCAACGATTTTGAGATATTTCGGCCCCTAAATGTTTAAGACTCCGTCCTTAGTCTCTAACAGAAGTTACCTCGCACTTCTATGCCAGGGGGAACACTGTGGTGTAGCGGGAGTAGTCATCAACGACCACCCAAAAGAAACTCTCTCGCTCGGTGCCACGGCGAGAGGCGCGGCCCCAGACGTCCAAGTGGGGAGTCTCGAAGGGCTCGGTGGCCGGACGAAGGGAGGAGGAGTGAGGGGTGGCGCACAGCCGACCCTCGACGCAGGACCGCAAGGTGGTGCCAGCGAGGGCGCCAGCGACGGCAAGAATCGCTGGAGGCCTAAGTCAAGACGCTGACTAGACATAGGGCACAGGCGAGGAATGGACGGTGACCAATCCGGTGGTGCCACAGAACGGTGGGGTGGGCAAGTGACCAGCACGAGCAAGACGCAACAACTGGACCATACGCTGGAACCTGACTGGACACAGCTACTTAGTGAGACGCGACAACCTGGTGAGATGCACGGACCTAACGGGGGGCAGTGACAGGGGTCGGAGATGTAGCTGCTGTTGCCACCGCTGCTGTTGCTGCTACTTCTGCTGCCTCCCTTGGGGGCCAGTGTGAAGTGTGTAGAGACCAGAGCCCGGCTCAGCGTCAAAGGTGGCCACGGGCGTGTACGTGCCATCGTCTACACAGGTCGCAGACTCCCCAGAAGGCTGAAACCAAACACCTACGTGACAACCCACAGTGGGCTCACACCCACCAAGTTCCTAGAGAACGAGGGGACGTGGAAGCCCGTCAGGAAACCCGAGGGAACAGCTGGGCACGGAAGCGTAGTAGTGTAGCAAGTAGTGACTAGTCCAAAAGTGGGATCAGCCAACGCTACAGAGACCGGCGCAGGAAGCGGAGTAAGAGTCGTGTGGTCGCGGAAGAAACAGTGTGAAGCTCCCGAGTCCAGAGTGAAAGACAACAAAGCGTCCTCTGGAGCAGCTCCTGGACTAGTGTCTATGCAAGTACCTAAACTAGCAACTGACACATCAGCAATACTAGCAGCTATGTTAAAAACACGTGAGTAAACAGAGTCAGAAGCACTAGAGTCAACAACAGCATACATAGCATGAGGAGTTCCTAAGAGATCAAGCAACTGAGAAGCAGACATGCCCCATATGGCAGCATTGTGCGAGCGAAGAAAAGGAAGCCAGTCAGGGGCAGGGCCGTCGACGCCGTAGGCCGCGCGAAGAGTGTCAGTGAGCTGAGCAAAACACTGGCCCAAGGTGTGGCGGCGGTCACAGTGGAGACCTCTGCGAGTACCTTTCTAGACGAGGTAGGTGCACGGTGGGTGGACGTCATCGCGCGACAGCTGACGCGGTCCTGACCCTTGTCTCGGAGACTACTGTTGCCCCTGCTGCTGCTGTGGCTGCTGCGAGAGGAGTGGCTGCTGCTGCTGCTGTCGCTGAGTCAGATACTTAGCCGCCACTCCAGCACCTGTAGCTGGCAGCCCTGCAGGTGCCCGACTAACCTGCGCGTCACCTCCACCAGTTGCAGCACGGGAGTAACTAGATGCTGAATAAGGCGCTCCTCCAACTCCTGCAATCCCGCCACCGCTGCTCGCCACACCACCTCCACCACCTCCGCCGCCGCCTGCACCCTGGCCGTCCCGCCTGCCACTCCTAGCTCTAGACCGCGCAGAAGTCGTAACAGCAGCTGCGGTCACGTAAGTAACGGCGGTGGCGAGGGAAGCAATAAAGATGGGCGGCTCAGGGACAGTGCACCTGTGAAACAGTGGAGGGGGCACAACGCCAGAGGCAGAGGCTACCGAGCGGAGGTTGCTCTCGACGTCCTTGAGGGCAGACTCAAGGACGCCGATAGTGAGCTCGCTAGGGTGCTTCAGAAGAAGCGCGTCACGAATTGAGGCAAGGCGGTCAGAGAGGCTAGTGGCGATGAAATAAACAGTAATCGCCATGGGAGGAGGGAGCAGTGCAAGCTGTGCGTCAGTGCAGGCAGCGCGGTAGCTAGAATCCAGTGAGCGCAGGTGAGCAATCAAGTCAGCAGAGCGCTCAAACGAGGCGAGGTCAGGAAACAGGAACGGGAGGAACAGGCGACCAAGAGAGACAGATGTGGGAGTAGCGTAGCGGGCCTTGATCGCAGTCAGGAACTCACTAGCCGTGCGAACCTGAGTGAAGTGGGTCTCCTCAGACTCAGAAAGGAGGCTGCTGAGGGTGATGCAAGCCACAGCGTCACGCGACTTCTAGGCTATCAGGGCAGCACGCTGACGTGCAAAATGATCCGTGTCCGCAGTGGTGGGGTCATCGCCTAGAGGTGCAGGGTCGGGGGGCGCACGAAGGTCACCGGAAGCGTGCGCCCACAAAGTCTCATCTGCGTGAACCCGATTCTCTAGGAGACGATGCGCACGTAGGAGCCAAACAGAGAACTCGAGCGGCCTACCCTCGGCGTCAAAGTGGAGAACCCTAGGTGTCGCCATAACGGAAGGAGAGGGGAACTACGGCAGGAAATTGTCTACTATCCCAAAGCAGGCAGGGCAGAGCGCTACGCGACGTGAAGGGAGAGACATGACAAGGCAGGATGGGACTGACGGTACGGTACGGGCCTGGCGCGGTGCGGCGCGATAGGCCGGGATGGGACGGGACAGGCGCGGTGCGGCGCGGCAGGATGGGACGGGAGGGGCGCGGCGCGGCGTAGTAGGACAGGACGGGACGGGCGCGGCGTGGCGCTGCGCGGCAGGCCGAGACGGGACAAGCGCGGCGCGACGCGGGGCGGCAGGAGAGGACGGGACGGCGCAGCGTGGCGGGACGGGCAGGCGCGGCAAATGCAACGCGACGGGACGTGATGGGCACGACGCGACAGGACAAGACTACGCAACTCGACGGGACGGCAGGGACGGGCGCGCGAACGACATGCACGACGCCACGGGATGGGACGGCAGGGGGACGCGACGCGACAGGCGCCGCGGACGCTGGGGCACGGGACAGACGGGCACGATAGGTGCTAGGGGACGGTATGGACGTGACGGGCACTAGGGTACAGAGCTCGATAGTAGGGCGCTACGGGCATTAGCGGGAGGAACGGGATCCCACAGGATCCTAACCTAGGTGATACCATGTCAAGAATTGAATGATGCATTGACTAAGGTTGGTTGGGTTAGGTTCATTCAATGCATTGAATTGAATGATGCATTGACTAACCCTAACTGCTGTACCCCATATGACACACATCACTAAAGGCTACAACATTTGACATTAACCTATCAACTAGACTTTGTTAGTTCATTATAGTCTTGACTTACCTCTTCGTAATATCCGCTTACTACTATCCTTCTCGTTTACTTTTGTTTAGACTGTTTAAGCTTTGGTTCTAGGTCTTTTTTAAAGACGTGATCTTGTCCTTGTTTTCCCAATGTCATTCATAAGCTTTCATCCTTTTTCATTCCCTATCACGCGCTCTAACGGTACCTTTCCATGAATCGCGTTAGCTAATTGTAGGCTCTCTCGTTGCTGGTTTCCCCTCTCGTTCCTTCTAATCACGTATTCGTTTCTTTCTTATCTCTCAATTCTCGGTATGTTCTCTATTGTTACGATTGAAAAGTACTAAAATGATTATTAATTACCTTTAGTTGATACTATATCTCTCTCATCGGGGTCACCTCCGAGGGTCCTTGGGTGCCTGACCAAGGCCAACCCCTATCCAAGGGTCCGAGCGTGTAGAGAGAGAGTTGTAGTAACAGCTGAAGGGCACTAGCTAAATCCAGTGAGCTGTGGCAGCGTAATTGTAGCAGGCACAAGAAAAATCATTTACTCAAGTCGTATTAAGAACAAGCAAGAACAGATGCTATATACAAGCTCAATCACTTTCTATTCTACCCAATTCTGATCCAAGCTATTCCGAAACTGTTTCTCGTAGCGCGAACATATTCAAACTTCCCGCCAGTCAAATTTTCGCCTGACGATCTCGCGCGCATTGTCGAAATAATTCAAGACGCGCGTAAACATATTGTTCGATTCGAACAATATATTCGCGCCACTTTCCAAACGGTCCGATGAAGTCCATTTGAGTCATGTGCGATGGAAAGTGTCTGTGGTAATTAGCAGCAGCTCGATTAGAAACAATGCTCGAATGTGAACAGCAGCGAGAGAATTGCTCCAAACCTGGGTTTGGAGATTCGGTGTTGCACACGTGGCCTCCATTTGCTCGCATGGTTCTACAATTGACTGATAATTGCTCGAGTGGTCTTGCCTGGGGATTCCCGAAGGCTTTGCTTTTACCCGGCACAATACCCTACGAGGAATATTATCCCTGAAATTCCTCGATCACACGAATCTCATCCCGTAGGAGCGTTGCATTATATTTCCCACCCAAAACTTTCGCCAGGGTGGCAAGCGCATACAATTGATCATAAAATATGCGCAATCATATTGGTTATTGTGCGATATGTTAAAGCCTAAATATATGGTCGTGACCTTAATGACCGAGCCTGATTAGGCACGCATATTATCGACCAATCATGCACGGTCAATAAAGGTTTCGCCCATTTATGCTCGGTCATTGCAGTTTATGATCGCAATTTTTTTCGACCGAGCGCTCATTGGTCGCGCAATTGAACCGAATATGAGCGCGCATATACGGGTGGTCGTTAAATTTGTCGTTTATCGGTACAGTGATGGGGCCACGTTTGCACTCGCCACCCTGGCAGAATTTTCGGGTGGGAAATAACGCCACGTTTCCATAGGATAAGACTTGTGCGATTGAGGAATTTCATGGATGAAATCCCTCGTAGGGTAATGTGCCGGGTAAAAAAAAGCCCGCGGGAATCCCCAGGCAAGACCGCTCGAGCAATTATCAGTCAATTATAGAATCACACGAGCAAATGGAGGCCACGTGTGTAACACCGAATCTCCAAACCCGGGTTTGGAGCAATTCTCTCGAACAACAGCGCTTGCCTCCTGATCACCTTGCCATCTGCAAAAACAATTGCGAACTTACCAACAAAGTTGTCACGTGAGCAGCAACCATTCCCATCGCTCCAAAAAGTGGTGGCGCAAGCAGCTGATTGCTCTCTAATGAACCGAACTCACCACGCGAATATCAGCCAATCCCATTCGCCGAAATCTAGTAGTAGGAATAGCTTCAAACTCACTTCTCCACTCGAACTTGCATTTTAAGCAAGAGCCGCTCGCTCCCATTAGCCCAGAAAGCACTCATCTTGAACTTGCACTCACCCAAACTCGAACTGACATCTTGAGCAGCGAACTGCAACCTTATTGGTCGATGTTCAGTTCGCCCCTCCCAATCTGAACTCCATGTTTTTATCAATGCCTTGACGAGTGCTACAAACGCGTACACGGGCAGCAGAGCTGACAGATGGCAAGGGTTTCAGTAGCACATGCGAGCCAAGCGTGCAGCTGGCATTGGACTTGTGCAAGGGCTAAGGCAGCCCCAAACCGCTAGCGGCTTGGGCACCCGAGCCTCGTCCCTAGTGATGTTTGCTTGTCGCTTCCGTTGAGGCACTAGGACTAGGGGTGGGGACCTCATCTTGTACATAGCATCAATGAAACCCTAGTGCTAGCTGCTTTGTCGTATGTTTCCTGTTTTTCTTCAATGTAAGCTTGTTAAACCAAACACAGGTGACATGAGAGTAGCAGGAGCCATCTAGTCGACCTCATGGGTTAGTGAGTGGTAACATTCGGCAGAGAAAGGGTGGAGAAGTAAAGTAGAGAAAGAGTCACGGGTGGAACGGCAGTTGTAGCAGGGCAAGGGTAACATCCAGGCAGCGTTGTGAATCACAGAAGCGCCACACAATGTCACAGCAGCATCAGAGAGGGCAAGAGAAGGCAACAGATAGGAGAAGTGAGATGTTTCTGACAGATGTCCAATAGGAATGTGCCAGCAACGATGTGATTGTTTTTGTCCGTATTATGTCAATCCTGCGCGTGCAAGGGGTCCCTAACATGCAATAGAAATCATTATTACGCACATGGGGGGTTATCGGGATGAAGATTTCTGGAAACTTCGTCCCGATACCCTCGCATCAGGGTCCACAGAATGCATAGTGACAAAGTCCATAATAACACTACTTTGAGCGTGCATACAGTTTTTCAGGGTCCGCAAAACCTTTATTTTGAATGGATAAGTGTTCACAAGTCAGAAAATCTGAAATTGCAGGGACCACTAACTGACTAGTCTGAAATCACCCTAAAATCAGGGCAATTACCCTAGTAAAATCAGCCCTACGCTTAAACCGCCTAATTCAATAGACTGTAAAAACTCTCTCCAAAACCAAAACGTTATGTAAGTTACTGGTTTGGAGCGGCTTTAACTGTTGCGCGCAAAAAGCAGCGAGTTCATGCATTAGCTGCTGAACGGACGCAGCATTAGGCGATAGGTGAAAAGGAGTCAAAATACACTGTTACATTCACATCCAGGCACCCAAGCACCCACCTATACAAGGATACACCATACCCACAATCACCCACATACAGTACACAAATATATGATCACAACTACAGCAAGCAAAAGCCCCCATCGTCTTTCCCCCGCAACTACTACACCCTCCCGTCTTGACAGCAGACCCGCCGGTATTGCGACGTGCTGCTGTTGGCAGCTGCTGGATCTGCTGAAAGAAGGACAAGGCGGGCAGATGGCACGAGTCAGTCTCACAGCACATGCACACGCAGGCGCGGTGGGGCCTACATCATAGGCTCGACACACTCTGCCGCGCTGCTATGGTACAGCTATGGCCTTTCCATGCAGCGCACATGCCAACATGATGACTCAACAGCACTTGCTCATACGGGGGTGAGGTGAATGAAGGCACAGTGTGAAGCTAGCTTGATCGAAAGGAACAGCTAGCTTGGAACAACTCCCTAGCACATGGTTTCATGGCGGCATGTATGCAGCATGATACCGCACCACACCCCGCAGTATGCATCTACGCACCACACCACGCATCTACCCCTCACCAGCATGCGTCTCTCTCTCACCACCAGGCATCCCCCTCTCACCAGCATGCATCTCCCTCTTACCACCACGCATCCCCCTCTCACCAACATGCATCTCCCTCTCACCAGCATGCATCTCCCTCTCACCACCACGCATCCCCCTCTCACCAGCATGCATCTCCCTCTCACCACCACGCATCCCCCTCATGCATCTCCCTCTCACCACCACGCATCCCCCTCATGCATCTCCCTCTCACCACCCCGCATCCCCCTCATGCATCTCCCTCTCACCACCACGCATCCCCCTCATGCATCTCCCTCTCACCACCACGCATCCCCCTCATGCATCTCCCTTTCACCACCACGCATCCCCCTCATGCATCTCCCTCTTACCACCATGCATCAGACGGGTTCTGAGTCCTCCTGATGGATCACAAACGGTTTGACAAGTCGTGGTGTTTGACAGGCCGTGCACATTTCTCGTTCACCTTGACTGCCCGGGCTGAAACCTTTGGGAAGTGGGATCCCGTTTTCAGTTTCAGTAAGTGATCTTGTCCAACTTGGAAAGGATGCGCTAGGTACAGGGGTGTGATGCCATAAGACCAGGAAGCCGAGCTGCAAGTATAATTATGGACTGGAAGTCAAATTCTGAAAAAGGTTTTCCACGTTAGAATGCCTCTAGTACTTCAGTGCAATGTGAGTTTTACGTGAACCATCACACCCTTCAGCAACCACCACTTCGTGCACATCACCCAGGAAAATAATTAACTCGCGTGCTTTACGCCAAAAAAAAATCTATTTAAATCGCCGTGAGATGCGGTGGGGTCTCACAAAGGTGAATTATATGAAGTACATGCCATTGATTTGAGATACATAGATGAAACAATAACAGATATACAGAGTTGGATCAAACTCTAACAAAATTCTGGACAAAAAAAGGTAGTTGCAAAAGTTAGCAAAACTCAGTTTGATACATAATTAGAAACACACAGCCATCGAATATTGACATATTTAATTGTGCTAAGGTTGAAATTTCGCAGTTGAAATTGTTTTAGGATTCCCATTAAAAGGATGTAATCGAAGTGCCATTGTTACGAGTGCAATTGAGCGAGCGAGCGAGAATTGCACTATCGAAGCAAAAACGTACATTGAGCGAAGGAATGAGCGAAGATTATATAACGAAGCTAGTGTGGTAACAGTCACGTAAGAAATCGGGGTGCGCTACGGGCCTAGCACCGAGGTTGGGAAATGCTTCGGCAGAGGTCCGGAGTGCGAGTTACCAACTGAACTGCGAGGTTGGGTCGCATCGTGAACAGTGGCGGGAACAGTGGTTGAGGCGAATTTCACGAGTGGTAACGGTGCACTGTTGGGCACTATTGGGAACAGCCATATACGCGGTAAGCAAGGGTGCGAAGCAAGGAAAAGGATTTTTCCTTACACTCTCCCCCCCCCCCCCCCCTCCTAAGGAGGCCCTCCTTACGAGAGTGCGTGTACATCCCGGAAGTTGGGGCTGCGCTGTTACTCAGTGAGGACGGGGTAGTTTTCAATTCTGTCCAGGGGCACCCAGTTATCTTCGGTGGGCGTGCAACCTTTCCAACGAATCAGAAATTCTATCCTGCAGGCTCCTCGTGGGTCACGAACTCGTTGGCGCAGGATTTTCTCTGGCGTGATGATTGGCTCCGTTGGTGGTCGTGTCATACCGGCTGGGCGGCTGCGTGGCAGTTGGCTAGTGGACGGGACATATGGGTGGAGCAGGCTGACATGGAATGACGGGCTGACGTACCAGTCAGCAGGGAGGAGGAGGTGGGCGGTGACGGGTGTTATCATGTGACTGATCTAGAATGGCCCGCAATATTGTGGGCGGAGTTTCGGATTGATAGGCAGGCGGAGGTTTTGGGTGTCGGGTAACACGAGGTCGTCAGGCTATTAAGTGACAGGTCGGCGGTGGCGATCGGCATTGCGCTTAGCGATGATGTTTGATTTCTTTATAGCGTCTGCTGCTCTGGTCTGGGCTGCCTGTAGTATTTCTGCGAACTGTTGTGCGCATGGTATTGGGTTGTCAGGATGCGGGGTCATGTTCCTATGTTGCCGGGTCGTCATACGTGGCTCGGATTAACTGCTCCATGGTCTGGTTTGTCCATTCTGTTTGACCGTCGGTTTCGGGGTGGTATGATGAACTGAACTATAGTCGCGTACCGAACTGCTGCCACATGTCCGCCAGAAGTTGCAGGTGAATTTCGTGTTGCGGTCGCTGATAATCGCTGCTGGTATCTCGTGGAGTCGAACGATGGTGGAGATGAAGAGTCGGACTGTTCTTTGGCTGTGATTAATTTCTTGCAGGCTACGAAATGCACCATCTTCGTCAGCCGATCGACGAAGACCAGGATCGCGTCGTTCCCA
This sequence comes from Closterium sp. Yama58-4, assembly GCA_947470075.1. Lineage (NCBI taxonomy): Eukaryota > Viridiplantae > Streptophyta > Zygnematophyceae > Desmidiales > Closteriaceae > Closterium > Closterium sp. Yama58-4. Next base: position 951,350 of record CANIUD010000048.1, read on the forward strand.
CTTGCTCCGGCCGGTAACCCCGTGACGAAGTCCATCGTCACCTGCTGCCAAGCTCGCTCTTGGGGTGGTATCGACTGCAACTGTCCTGCCGGTCGCTGTCGTGACGGCTTTATGAGCTGGCAGGTGGGACACGATGCCACGTGTCACTGCATGTCGGACAGCATCTCGGGCCAGTAGTAATATCGTTGCAGCTGCTGTCGTGCTTTCTCTACTCCGAATTGTCCTGAGGTAACTCCGCCGTGTGCATCCTAAAAGAGTAACTCCTGCAGTAAAGTGTAGCCCATTACCCAGATGCGATCGATGCCGGCTTTTACGTAATAAACCCCTTTTACTGCTGCGAACTGCTGCGAGTTTCCTCCGGTGAAGAATGGGTATGTTTTGTAGCCGTGGGTAAATAGTCCTGTAAGCTGTGGGCTGGTCTGGGCAAGTAGTATGGCGTGTATCTGGGCAGTGGGGGGGGGTCAGTGCGTCCGCTATATTTGAGGCTCCTTTTTTGTAGGTGACCGTGTGGTGAAAGTTGGACTCAAGAAAGTCGAGCCAGTGGACCCGTCGTGGGTTGAGGTGGGCTGTGCGCAGAGGTACTGTAGTGATTTGTGGTTTGTCTGTACTGTCATGTCGGCGCTGGTAACTAACAACGCCAAACTTTGAACTCGTGCATGATCGCGAGCATTTCACGGTCGTGTATCGGGTATTTTATTTCGGGTGGATGTAGTTTTCGTGACTCGTATGCGATGGGCTGTAATCCGTTGCCAAGGTCGTGTAGCAGTAGGACTCAAATGGCGATGTCGCTGGCATCCGTAACTACTTCGAATGGGCGGTGTGGGTCGGCGATGCGTAGTACGGGGGGTGAACAGAGAACATTTTTAAGGGCAGAGAAGGCAGCATGCTCTTTCTCCCCCCACGTAAAAGCGACCCCCTTCCTCAGCAAGTCCGTCAGCGGGGCAGTTACCCGTGCTATGTCGGGGACGAACCGAAGCACATAATTCACAAACCCTAAGATACTCTGCAGCTCTGTGATATAAGTCTGGGGATGCCACGTTTTCACCGTGTCTACGTTTTTTTGGGTCGATCTCAACTCCATCCTCTGAAATAACGTGCCCCAGAAATTCTAGCCGGTCCTGAAAAAACTCGCACTTCGAACCCTTGGTCAGTAGGTTCTGTTTTTGTAAAACATCTTAAACACTTCTTTCAAATCCGCTAAGTTCTGTTGTTTGTCGCAACTATAAACTTGGATATTGTCGAGGTAAACTATCATGCATTTATCTAAGAGTGGTCTAAACGCCTTGTTCATGGCCATCTGGAATGTTGCCGGTGCGTTCGTCAGCCTGAATGGCATCAGTGTGTACTCGTAAGACACGTACCTAGTTCTTAAAGCTGTCTTGGGCAGTCTGAAGATTCGACTCGAATCTGGTGGTAACCCCCCCCCATAAGTCGATTTTCGAGAATACCCCGACTGTTCATAGTTTATCTATCAGTTCGTCGGCGTGGGGGCTGGGATATCGCGATTTGACTGTTACCCTGTTCAGTGCGCGGTAGTCGATGCACATGCGAAAAAACTCCGTCTTTCTTTGGTGTGAACAGTATCGGTGCGGCGAACGGTGACGAACTCGGCCAGATGATTTTTTTCTCTAGTAGGTAATATAGTTGCTTCATTAGTTCGTCGAGTTTGAGCTGTGTCAATCTGAACTGTCGCTGTATGGTTGGCTGTGCCCCCGGCTCTAACTCTATGCGATGGTCGTGTGCTCGCTGAGATGGTAGTCCCTCCGGCAAATCACCTGGAAAAATCCCCGGATACCGTTTCAAAAGTTCCTGTAGTTAGGGCGGTATGGCTGCCAGCCGTTTCCTAAAATCACTCTGCTCCTTTGCTTCTCCTAATACTGTGATGTCCACTACATACACGTCAGCTCCAGCGGCAACAACCCGTTTTATCATGATGGTGTTGACGTGGCGTTTAGCGATCGCCAGAGAGGTAGTTCGACCCAGTTGCCACCGCTTCGCAGAGGAGCAGTCGTCGGGGGAAACGAGGAGGAGTGAGGAGCGGCGCGCTGCTGCCCCTCGACGCAAGGAACACAGGGTGGGGCAGGCGAGGGTGGGAGGGAAGGCAGAGACCTGGGAAGACCAGAAAGTGACCAGGAGGCGGGAGTGCATGCCACGAAGGCGTGGCAGGGAGGGGTGACCAAGGCGGTGGTGCCAAAGGAGAGTCTGGTGCGACAGGTGACGACACTCGCAGGGGGGGGCTACCTGAACTGACGTAGCCACCTGACCAGACGCAGCAACCTGAGGAGGCGCAGTAGTCAGTGTGTACAGACTCGACCCAGGCTGACGGGTGAACGTGGCCAGGTGACGGCCAGTCCGAGAGCACGTACAGATCGCCACACGCTGCCGTCCAGGGGTGAAGGTATCAACCTCCGCATCCTGAAGGACAGCGGTGCTCACCAAGTTCGTCGAGAACGAGGGGAGGTGGAGACCTGACAGCGAGCCGGACAGAAGTGTCGGACACGGGAGCACAATGGAGGAGCGTACAAGCACTGGAGCCCGAGAGGGGTCAGCCAGGGAGACCACAATCGGTCTAGGGAGTGGTGTGAGTGCGGTACTGTCACGAAAGAAACAGCGGGAAGCACCTGAGTCAAGAGTGAAGGTGTGCAAGGCCTCAGCAAGCGCAGTACCAGAGAGAGCAGACTCACTAGCACCTAGAGCAGCAGCCTCTATACCTGGGTCGGGCGGCACACACAACTATCAGTCACCCTCAGCACTAACAGAAAATGCAAACATGGCATTAAGGATAGCATCATAGTCAAGAGCAAAGACATCAAGCCCAGACCTAAGCAGCTGCGCCCAGCGGGGTATCTCAGCCTCCTCGCCAAACTCAGTGCGCCAAGCGTCGTCTAGGCGGGAGAAGCAGTGGTGCAGGGTGTGAAACTTCCCGCACGTCTGACCAGCGCGGTCACCTGTGCGAATGACGTACGGGCAGCGACCACTACCCCCAGACGCCCCACGCTGAGCAAACCACTCACGAAGCTGCTGGGGCGTGAGCCTCTCCCGCGGACACTGCTGCTGCAGCTGCTGGCGCTGACCTGCTCCAGCCCGACCACCACCACTGCCGCCGCCACCACCACTCCCTCCGCCGCCACTACCGCCGCCACCACTCCCACTGCCGCCTCGAGCACCACCACCACTCCCGCCACTGCCGCCACCGCCGCCACCGCCCCCACTTCCACCACCACTCCCGCCACCACCGCCACCTCCGCAGCCTCCACCGCCTCCACCGCCTCCACCACCACCTCCTCCGCTGCCACCTCCACCACCCCTGCCGCCCTTGCCCTTGCCGCTGCGACGCTTCGCACTAGGAGTGGAAGCAACACCGACCTCCTCAGCACCAAGGAAGTCGACAGCAGCAGCAGTAGCAACTGAGGGGGCAAGGGGGGAGGGGGAGCACCCCTCAAAGAAGGGCGTGCAAGGGGCGCCACGAGTAGCAGCTACAGCGAATGCACTAGTCTCAGCTGCAAGCAGTTGCTTCTCGAGCAGGTCAATGGTGAGCTCAGTCGGGTGAAGCGCGACAAAGTGGTCCCTAATTTCGCTGACGAGAATCAGGGAGGCGAGTGACAATGAAGTAGAGGGTAAGGTGGATCGGGGGCTCGTTCTTGGGGAGGAACTCATCTGGGGTGGCAGCACGGTAGCGATCGTTAATGGTGCGGAGGTGGAAAATGAGGTCCTCTACAGTGGCAAAGGACGACAACTCGGGAAACAGGTAGGGCAGGATAAGGCGGCCGAAAGCTGCTATGGCAGGCGAGGAATAGCGACCGACTACCGCGTCGAAAAGGGCTTTACCGGTCTTATGCTGGCCAAAGTGAGCGCGTTCGGTCGTCGGTAAATGGTTGCGAACGGCTAGGTGAGCGGCAGCGTCACGAGAAAGCCACTATGAGCGAGTCGCACTGTCAGCAGTGTGGGGAGGGGCAGTAGAGGCTCCAGACGTGTGGTCAAAGAGGGAAACACCGTCCTTAATATCGCTCAGCAAGTACAGCTTTAGGTCCTCAAGCCACGTCTCAAACTGAAGAGGACGTCCCTTTGGGTCGAACTCGAGAACAGCGAGGGAAGCCATAGCGAGCAGTACGGGTAGAGCAAAAGGCAGGAATGGCGGCGCACAGGCAGTAAGGGGCAGTGCGCAGGCAGGCAGGGGCGGCACGCAGCTGGCAGGGCGGCGGGCGGCAAGGCAGAGGCAGCGCGAGGGCTGCTGAGGCTGCGCGCGGGCTGCAAGGGCGGCGCGCGGGGCAGGGCAGAGGCAGCGCGAGGGCTGCTGAAGCTGCGCGCGGGGCAGCAAGGGCGGCGCGCGGGCTGCTGGGGCGTGCGCGGGGCCAGAAACGGCAGCACGCGGGCTGCAGGAGCGGCACGCGGGGCAGGAGAAGCGGCGCGCGGGGCTGCCGGGGCTGCGCGCGGGGCAGGAGATGCGGCGCGCGGGGCTGCCGGGGCTGCGCGAGGGGCAGGAGAAGCAGCGCGCGGGCTGCAAGGGCCGCGCGCGGGGCTGCAAAGGGGCCGCACGCGAGCGGCGCTGGCGTCGCGTGGGGCAGCAAGGGCGGCGCGCGATGCAGCAGAGGCAGCGTGTGTAGCTGCAAGGGAGGCGCGCGAGCTGCAGCGGCGGCACGCGCGGACGGTACAGGGCAGGGTAGGGCGTAGGGTAATGCGGTAACCGCTGGGCCCTAAGAGAATCGATCCTACGGACCTACTGCTCTGATAGCATGTTGAGAATACTAGGCAAGAATGGTGAAAATAGCAAGAGTTGGGATACAAATAGAAACCCTAGAATGTGTTGTACCCCATGTAAGCTACCCCACTACAGCCTACAAACAACAAACAGTATTATAGTTTGACAAATCCGACGTGTCGACGAGCTGACAAATCTGACGTGTTTGACAAATCTGACATTGGTTGGGCGGCGCCATTGCTGATTGCGCATGAGCGCTGTCCCACGCTGTCGTGCTGCGATGGTGTGCTCGATGAGATGACAATCGGCTCATCCGATTGCGCGGGTGCATTTGCGGGCGTGGGTGCTAGCGCATTCGCCGTTGATTGCTGTCAGGCGGAGTCATGTTCCACCGTGAGCGTCGCAATTTCGAGCACCGATTCCTCGAGGTGGCACAAAAGTTCGTCGAGGCGATCTTGTGTCAATATCGCGAGGTTGAATTCATCCATGGCGGGGGTGTCGGGCGAGCTCAGCGAGAGCCTCTGTCGTGGCTGAGTATGCTTACGAGAGAGCACACGAGCAGCGGTGCTTGATCGCTGAGGGAATAGTGAGAAAGCCCCTCCAAAAAATTGAGATAGTGAGGAAGCAAAGGTGTGGGCACTGTCCGAGAAGAGATCGTAGGGTCCGAATACCAAGTGTTACGAGTGCACTTGAGCGAGCGAGCGAGAATTGCACTATCGAAGCAAAAGGGTACATTGAGCAAAGGAATGAGCGAAGATTATATGGCGAAGCTAGCATGGTAATGGTAAAGCGAGAAATTGGGGTTTGCTATGGGCCTAGCGCCGAGGTTGGGAAATGTCGAGGCGGTGGTTCGGAGCGTGGGTTACCAACCGAACCGTGAGGTTGGGTCGCGTCGTGAACAGTGGCGGGAAGAGTGGTCGAGGCGAATGTCGCGAATGGTAACGGTGCTAATCCGGTAATATTCGAGGTAAGCGCCAATTTAGGCTTTCATACAAGTAAGCTGGGTGCTAGACTCAAGCTTAAGTATTTCCTTCGCCGCCTCCCATGCTCGCCGATTTACAGGATAGGTTATGCGGAATGTATAGGTCATGTCGAGTCGCCTCGACTCTCGTCGCTTCCAACCAGGCGCTTTAACCGCCCTACGCAGTAGAATCTCTCTCTAATCCCAGAACGTTGGAAAAGTTACTGCTTCAGAGCGGCGTTGCACGCGGAAAGAAGTGAATTCATGCATTAGCTGCTTAACAGATGCAGCACAGGTGAAGGAATCATACGATAGGTGAACTAGAGTCGAAATACAGTGTTACAATCAGATACACTGTGTTACGGATGGACATCCAGTCACCCAAGCACCCACCTACACAAGGATACAGCATACCCAGCTTGCGGCACAAGCACCCACATAGAGCACACAAACACATGATCACAAGGCTAGTGACATTCATTGCAGCAAGCAGAAGAACCCTGTCTTTCCCCCGCTCCCTGTCTTCGACATCGGATCCACAGGTGTTGCGAGGCGCTGCTGTTGGCGGCTGGTGGATCTGCAGAAAGAAGGACACGGTGGGGACATGGCACATGGACATGGACACGGTGAGTCCGACACGTGGGCATGGGCCCCACGTAGACTCTCCAGACTCTGCCACGCTGCAAAGGGAGAGCGCCTTTCCATGCCGCGCACATGCCGACATGCTGGCATCATGATGGCTGAGCCCCACAGCACATGCACACGGGGTATGAGACGGGTAAGGCCGGTCTGGAAATGAAGGCACATGCGACAATACTTGCGATGCTTCCTCGCTCCAAAGGAACAGCTAGCATGGCCTTCCCATGACACGCAGTGTGTGCAGCAAGAAACTTCCTTGGCGGTGAGTATGCAGCATTACTAGCATCACACCCCTCAATGGTATCTCCCTCTCACCAACAAGCATACCCCTCTCGCCACGCAAGCCTCTCCCACTCACCACAAGCCGAAAGCCGCGCATTTGTTAAGCGTGGACGCACGGCCATTCTCGCAGTTCTTCTTCCCTTCTGCGCTATACTCCCTGTACCAGAAAAGAATCATCCGCCCGTTGCAATCCCTCGCCCTCGCGTCAGAGCACTCCTTTCCTGCAAATGGGTGACAGACAGCAAAGGCATGACTGTTTAGTCGAATTCTTCACTATGGGGACGGGCCGCCTGAGAATGAGCGACATCAAGGGAGGCAGGAGCAAATTGACGACCGAGATTCACGTATGAGCTGCTTAAGGGCGCGCACCAGTCCCTAAAAGCCAACTGCAGGTCATAAGGGCGCGCAGCTGTTTGGGCGTATTTTTCTCTGGCAGCTGCCAGAGTTTAGTGGCAATGCTGCCCAGCCTTATGGGCAGCACGGAATCGCCAGCTCCTTGTAAACAGTAACAGCAGAAAATCATAGAAAAACAAAAAAAGGAACATAACAGCAGGAACAAGCCATGTGGGGGCTTGGCTTGATCATTCTTACTCATATCATAAAGGAGTTCGCGTCGACCCTGCTCGTCCCCCACGCCGGGCTGAGCAAAACTCGGCGCGCTGTCTGCCGTGATGACGCCGCCGGCGGTGTCTACCGCTCCCGACGCACCTGCCGCCACGCCATGCCGACAAATAGGTTCGCGCAGAGGAGGAGGGCATCGGGGTAAGGGATGAGGGGAGTGATTGTCAGTTCTGGCTAGGACGTGTCGATTTTCTATTCCCTCCATGAATGTTTGGAGAGCCCATAGGACTCCGTCTATTTCCCGTTGCGTGCTGGAGACCGTCATAAGGTGCTCAGGCATGGTCGCGTTTGCCTCGATTCGTTTTTCTGGGAACGTGTCTAGTGTTGCTCCCCAGCTGTGTGGGTTGGCGTCCACATGGATCACTACATCGTAGCCACTCGGAATGTGGAATGGGGCTCCATTGAAGTTGTCGAATTCTTGTAGCCAAAACTTGAGTTCTTCGATGACGGCGGGGACCAAAGGCACTTTGCTCTTCCAGGAAAGGGTCTCCTAAATGGTATGCAGCACGTTCCTAAAAGCGCGTGCCGCACCAATGGCGAGTGACATCGATGCGAGCATGCCAGTAACTCTTGCGACGTGTCGGATCGGGACCTTGCGCTTGGCCTTGCCTTCCATGCATAGTTCTTGAATGGTTGAGCGTAACGATGCACGCCGCTCAGGACCAATGGAGAACTGGCCGCGCGTCGTATCCATTTCAACACCCAGAAAGCGCAGCTGCTGGGTAGCTTGCAGATGTGATTTCTTTGAATTGATGTAATCCTGCCTTGTTGAGGTCCTGCACCACCATCTGACCTGTGGTTCAAGCCTCTGCTTCCGTGCGGCATAGAAACAAGATCTCGTCCACATATGGGATGACTCGTACCCCGAGGGCCCGCCAACGACGGGCGAGCTGCTTGATGAGTTGCGTGAAAACAAACGGGGCTGTCGCGAAACCGAACGGTAGGGGCCAAAAGACGTATGAGCGCTCGTCGAATTGGAATCCCAGGAACTTCCACCAGGATGGATGAAAGTCAACGTGGTGGTATCCCTATTTGAGGTCGACCGCGAACATTCAATCACCTACACGAACAAGCTCCGCCACCCGATTCAATCGTTCGAACTTGAATTTGGGGATGCACATATTTTGATACGAGCCCTGGTGGGCGCAAACCCACCAGGTGCCCCCCTGGTGGAAACTCGTTTCCACCAGGACGCGGAGCCGGCGGAAGCTGTCTGCCCGGGGCAAAAAAAATAAACCCCAACGCGACCGGCATGCCGTTCGGGAGCCTCAACCCTAACATTTTAGGGTTGAGGCTCCCGAGCCGCATGCCGGTCGCGTTGGGTTTTAGTTTTTTTCCTGCCCGTGGGCAGTTCGCTTCCACGAGCGTGCGGAAGGGATCCCGCGTTCGCCCGCGTTTTACTGTTCACGCCCGTATGAACCTCTGAGTTCTTGACCCTTCGGAGGTCCAGAATCAGACGGCATTTGTCCCACTGCACTACCACTTTTAGTGGGCTTATGCATAGCTCTTGGGTTGCTCTTGGTGAACTTGGAGCGGATTAACAGTCGCACGTGATTATTTTGCTGAAACGACCTGGGGGGTCCCTGCTTCCATGGCATGCCATTTGAGACCACCGAGAGTACGAAGCTACTCTCGCACCATAAGCTCCACCACGGAAAAGCCGCACGTAGGCGCCCATGCATGGTCGTGACTAGCTTGTCGGTAACCGCGACCTCGTACGGGTCATACTCTGCCATCGATCCGTTACCCGGTGTATCTGTGGACTACGGGGTTTGGAAGCAACATAGGACATGCCTTATAAGCAAGGGTCTGCGGTGGTGTGTTTCCCGCATGAGGTTCTCTCTCGCTCTGTTCTTCTTCCTCTTCCTCATCTTCCTCTCCCTTTTATTTTTTTTGCCTTTCCCTACACTTGAGACCTTTTGCATGCCTGACATGCACTTGGGTGTCCAGCCTTGTGCCTAACACGGAGGTGCTCGTCGAGCAACTACTTCCTTGCTCGGTTTGCTCGTTCCCTTGAAACATCACACTTGTGCTCGTCCCTTCTTCTTTTTCTTTTTTTTTTGCATGGTCATTCTTGCCATGCACCATGTTTGTTGCTTGGCCGTCCTTGATGCCTTCCATTGCTTGTATACCATTACAACCTTGCCATGCGACGTGGGCCTTAGGCATCATAAGACCCCCCAAGTCCCACCCTTGTTTTTTGTGTGGTTCTCTCTCTCTCTCTTTCTCTCTCTCTCTCTCTCTCTCTCTCTCTCTCTCTCTCTCTCTCTCTCTCTCTCTCTCTCTCTCTCTCTCTCTCTCTCTCTCTCTCTCTCTCTCTCAACATACGTGGAAGAGCGACGAGGGGAAATACCTAGAACCACCACACCACGGAGGTCACAGTTGGTGAGCCAGAAGAGACAGATGTGCTCTCTCCATCTGACCCGGCCAAAGACGATGCCATCTGGCAGGCGGCGGGTGGTTGGGAGGTGAAGCAGCTGCAGCGTGTGGACCAGCCGTTCCTTGTCCGCCGTTTGCCCCCTCAAATCCTGGACTCCTACTGCCTCTACTTACTGGTGCCTCTGCTACGTTTGGAGAAATCTCCGATGTGCGCTGCTGCATGGAAGATTCTCTTGTTCCTGCCGAGGCTGACGTTGTGACCAGCCCCTGAGCCTTTCAGTGGAAGCCGCTGGGCTCGGATTGAGACTCGGTTGCATAAATTCCAGCAAGGGAAGTGGGATGACCACTTCGAGGAAGCCGGCACCATACCCGACACGAAAACCCCGTTAATGCACCAACCAGATGACGAGGGGCTGAGTGCACGTGCCGAGGCCTTAATGAAAAAGGGGAATATTTCCAAAGCGGTATCCGCGTTACGCTCCACACCGCTCGCGGAACCTACCTTGGCAACCCTCGCTGCGCTCCAAGCGAAACATCCACCTGCTAGCGATGACATCCCGGCGTGGGTAACAGGGTGCACGACCTCCGAACTCGCTGTGTCGATCGAAACACTCCTGGAGATCTTGGCAAAGTGTCCGAATGGGGTCGGGGGGGGACCACCGGGGACGTGTTTTGAGCACCTGCCAGATCCGGCACTCGCCGACGAGAAGATTATGATTCTTTTCACTAAGGTCGTCAACCAACTACTAAGCACGGTGCAGCCCCAGGAGCTCTGCGACATCCTACTGCCCTCGCGTCTAATCGCGCTGGAAAAACCAGGCGGTGGGGTCCGACCTATTGCAATTGGAGAGGCCCTGCTCTGCGTTGTTGCGAAATCAGCTCTTCAAACTTTATGTCCGAAGGTTCGCGAGTTTTTCCTGCCGGTACAGCTCGGAGTGGCGATCCCAAGGGGAGCTGAGTGCATCATACATGTCATTCGCGCGCTGCTCCAGGAGGACGATATATATGTTATACTTGTGTAGGCTATAGTGGGGTAGCCAATATGGGGTACAACCCCTCTAGAATTTCAACCCAACCTTGTACCCAACCTTCTTTCAATGCACGATTCTTGCCTAGAATTTCTAACATGTCTGTACCTCAAGACCACTATCAATGTATGACTGCTTGAGAGAGAGAGAGAGAGAGAGAGAGAGAGAGAGAGAGAGAGAGAGAGAGAGAGAGAGAGAGAGAGAGAGACCCTTCTGTTACTAAGTCCTTAGATACTCAAGCCTGGTCTCTTAGTGTAGCCTAGTCTCTTAGTGTAGCCCCGTTCCTGGCTGCTTTCAGCCCACTCTACTAGTATATAGGGGCAGGGAGCCCACTCTCACCCCCATTGTTTGGTGGTGGGTTCATTCTCACTGCGAATCCGGCGGCTCGCGCCGTCCACCGAAGGCGGCCGGCGCTCGACAGCGTGGCCTTCGGCCGCGCATGAGGGGACGGCAAGTTACAACAACACTAGTAGGGAGAGATACAAGATGCAGCTTTAGATAGTGCCCATAAGACGAGGGCAGGGTAAGTCGAGAGACTGCACACATGGGGAACAACAAAGCAAACACCAAGGCCAAGCGGGAGCGGGGCGCTACACGTGGTTCAGCACGTAAAAGCGCCGGCGGATCCAGCGCAAGAGAACTGCGAGCGCGGGCACGAGCTGGAGGGGGGACTCCTCGGCAGCCTTGGCGACTTGCCGGAAGGCCCGCGCGCCAGGGCCCTCGTCATGGTCGGGGAACTCGGACTCCAGGGTAAACGGAGAAGGCGCCAGAGACCCTGCGCCGCCACCTCCCGAACAACACCCTGCTTGGGCTCCGTCAGCTGAGGATCACGGAGCACAAGGTTCCGCGCCATCAAGCCTTCATGCAGCTGCTCGAGAACGGTCGCCACATGCGACATGCACTCCCCAACCGCCACCATGCGCTTCTCCCAGCGGAGGACGTCCTTCACGAAGTCAGACTGGATGCCCCACCCCCGGCCCCACAGAGTCGCGGGCTGAGGGGGGGACTCCCACAGCTCCCCATTCCACCACCGCTCGTCGTCCTCGGGGTCAGGAGCATCGGGAAGAAGCTCAGGTGACCGAGCGCGAGGAGGAGGAAAGCGAGCCTCAGGGGCATGCCCCAACGGGACGAGTGGATGCTGCCGCTGGGGAGGCTCAACGGAGGCAGAGAGGCGGGGAGAGGCGGAGACTGGGGGGGGGGGGGGGCACGAGGACCTGAGCGGGTGATCAGGGCTGAGGAGGAAGCGCCGGAGGGGGGAGGAGGGTGATGGAGCCTGGAGCAGGACCGGCGGCGCCAGGGGGGTCGGGGACAGCGGAGGAGGAGGGGGAGTAGCGACGCCAGACGACAACTGCTGAGACGACTGCAGTGACGCGGCAAGCGACAGCGCAGGCGACGCACCCAGGTGCAGGGCCGACGGCCGGAAGGGAAGGAGCGGGCCCACAATCTCCCGCTGGACAGCGGGGGCGGGGCGAGGCGGACGGCGGCGACGAAACGAACCACCGCGGGCCTGGAGGTGGGCGTGAGTCCGCCCGCGGGGAGAGCGGTACATCGGCTTGCGACGACGGGCGGGGGTTCTGGCCCCCTCGCGCTCGACCAGCGTAGCGGCGGCTCGGAGCAGGACTGGCGCCAGCAGTTCCTGGGCCCTTGACGGGCTGGTCGCGGCAGATCCCGCTGAGCGGTCCGATCGGGAGGGACGGCGGCGCTTGGCCGCCATCGAATGAGAGCCTGCAGGCACAAGAGGACACAGAACGGGAAGGTCAGCCAACGGTCCACAGCCACGTCGAAGGAGAAGAGGAAGAGAACACGTGGGCGACAGGAAACCACGAGGTTCGGTGGACGGAAACGAGTAGGCAGAGGGCTCTACGCGAGCAGGCTGAAGAGCGTGCGTCGGCGCGGCAGCCGCGAGGGAAGAACGGCACCGAGAGGACGCGGTCGAGGCAGGGGCAGAGGGGGGAGGGTGGGAGAACTGGCCCGATCGGTTGCGAGGGAAAAAACTAGATCTGGGGACTGGCGGGAGAGGCATGGGAGGCCAGAGGTGCAAAGCGTGGATCCAATGAATGACCCCCCAGGGGAAGACGAGTTAAATATATGGGCGAGGAGCAAGCGGATTCGGAAGAAGTCTCGGTCGAGGCGGAGGAGGGCATCCCAGCTGGCAACGAGGGGAGGAGGAGACGGGGCGGAATACGAGGGAGGGAGGAGAGAAACCAAGCAGTGGCCGGACAGGTGGGCGAATCGGATGCAGGGAGGGGCAACGACACTGCCAGCAAAGAGCGATCACCCAGCGACATCGCTGATGACGACGCCACATGGCGGCAGGTGGAGAGCTGGAATCTGGAGCCACTCCGCTCAAGCGCGCAACCTTTTTTGATCCGGAAACTTCCCCCGGAGATCCTGAAGTCCTTCAACCACTGCCTCACCGTCCCACTTTTGAGGTTGTCGCGGCGCCCGGGGTGCATGGGAGCGTGGCGAATTCTGCAATTCCTGCCCTGGCTGACTCTCAGGGCAAGAACGGAGAAATTGCCAGGCAAAAGCCTGGACGAGGTTGAGAAACAACTCAGACAATTTCGGGACGAGGAATGGGGAGTACTGTACCTCCAAGCCTGCACCTTCCCGGCGGATTCCCAACCAAGCAGACACGAGCCGGATGCAAAAGGCACCTGCGCACGAGTGGAAGGGTTGGTTCGCAAAGCCAGCCTGTCGAAAGCGGCTGCGGCGTTACAGAGCTCGCCACTTGCTGAACCGTCGCAGATTGCACTTGCGTCACTTAGGGCAAAACACCCACGGGCTGAAGGGGCGATACCCGAAGGGTTGGGAGGTTACGGGGAAACGGCACTCGCCATCGGGGTGGACGCGTTTCGCGATGTCCTAGCGAAGTGTCCAAATGGGATAGGGGTGGGCCCTTCTGGCACATGCTTCGAACACCTCCGCGATACAGCACTCACAAACGGCGAAGTCCTTTTACTGCTCCGCGACCTAGTTAACAATCTCCTCAGCACGTTCCAGGAGAGGCCAGTGAGGGAGCTGCTGCTGCCAGCCAGGTTGGTTGCGTTAGGAAAACCGGACGGCGGCGTCAGGCCAATAGCGATCGGAGAAGCGCTGCTAAGGATCGTGGCGAAAGCGGCGCTGAGAGAGCTGTCGGGAGAAATTCGCAAATATTTTCTACCAGTGCAGTACGGGGTGGCTACACCGGGAGGAGCGGAGTGCGTCATACATGCTGCGCGGGCGCTGCTGGGGGAAGATGAGACACGGGTGATCCTGCAGTTAGATATAGAAAACGCGTTCAACTCGGTCGAACGCGGGCACTTCTTGAAATCGCTACGCTTCACAAACCTGATTTCTCTACTCCCCCTTGCGCGAACGCTGTATGCCGCTCCATCGACGCTGCTTCTAGACGAGGGCTTCAGCGTCAGCTACATCGAGAGCACGCGGGGCGTCCGCCAAGGAGACCCGCTTGGTCCCACGCTCTTCGCACTGGCTATACAACCGGCCTTGCTGGCGGCCGCGGTGGAGACACCAGATGCGACGGTGATGGCGTATGCCGACGACATTACGATCATCGGACCTCCGGCGACGGCGACCCGGGCGTTTAACAGAATCACCCAAGAGCTCGGTGGAGTCGGCTTACGCTGCAACCTGGTCAAATCCTCGGCGTGGTGCCCCTCGGGGCACACGGGGGACCTACCAAAAGGGCTGGCAGCAGCGGTAGATGGGTTGCAGGTCCTGGGAAGCCCGACAGGTACCATGGCTTACTGCAGACGCTCGATACGGGAAACGCTGGAGCGAATAGCACTACCACTACGGCTCATCAACAAGCTACACCCGCAGCATGCAATGCTGCTGTTGTCCAGATGCATCTCCCGCCGGATATCCTACCTCCTACGCACAACACCGGCGGACGTCCTGCCCTGGCTGAGTGGCGCGGGTGGAGTGAGCAGCTGCTATGGACGGCGCTAAGGGCGGCACACCTACATGTGCCATCCAAAGAGCTGGAGCAAAGCCTGGTGTGGAGGCAGGCGACATTGCCGATCGCGCTGGGTGGACTGGGGCTGATTGATCCACTCTCGGAAGCGCCAACAGCGCACCTGGCGTCACTAAGGGCTGCACAGCTGCTGCTACAACAGATGCCGCACTCGCCTAACGAACATCTACAGTGGGTGGAAGCGCTGGTATCACCGCTAGGGGATGGAGTAGCTGGCAGGAGAGGGTCGACACTGAGGGATATGCGGAACCGACTCCCCCTTCGGGCGCAAGAACTACTAGGGGAGCCGGTGGGGAGACGGGGTGGGAAGGTCAAGCTACAGGATGAGTTGTCCCAGCAAATCAACCTCACCAGAGCGGCGGAGCTGGTGGGTGACACAAGGATGGATAAACCGGGTGAGGACAACGGCCACATGGTGCGACTCATCAGTCTACAGGGAGTGGGGGCGGGGGACTGGCTTCACGCCATCCCAACAAGGGCAAACCTCACATTCTCACCAGGGCAATACGCCCTGGCGCTAGGCTTCCGGTTGGGCCTGACCCTGCCGGTAACCAACAGCTGCCCGTGTCAGGGGGGGAGGGGGAAGATAGAGGATCTGAGCCTGCCTAACCACCTGCTGCGGTGTGGGGAGGGGAAGGACCGGACAAACACACATAACACACTCGTATATGCGGCGCTGCGCATGGCTCGAGAGGCTGACTATGTGACCCTACACGAGACCACGACCTACTCGCAACCAGTCAACCCCAAGCGAGCGGACTTGGCCTTCAAGGACAGAGAGTCAGCTGAAACATGGGTCACGGACGTGACCGTAACAGACCCGGTCTTGCAGCGGCGTGACACCAGGGTGGTGAAGCCGCCAGGGTGGGTAGCGGAAGACGCAGCGAGGGGGAAGAGGGGGTTGTACCAGGGGCGCCCGGACTATGTGGGGGTGTTGGGGTTGGCGGTAGAGACGTATGGGGCCCTGGCACGGGATACGCAGCGCTTCCTAAGGATGCTTGGCACACAGGCGGCTAAGAAGAAGTACCGGCAGGGGAGGCTAACCGCGGTTGCCTCCAAACTGACAGCGCACTACCGACAACGCTGGTCGGTAACGCTGCAGCGCAGCCAGGAAAACACGTTCCTTGCTAAATCAAACAGGGCCACTGAGATGGCATATCCCCAGGTGGCTGCCGACCCCTGGGAGCCCCGCTTGGGCGACCTCTGGCAGGTCCTAGAGGACGACCTGGAGTGGGGACCACCCCTGGACATGTGAGGGGTGGGGCAGAGGGCACCCCTCACACCGGGGGTGGGAGCCTCAGCGGCGGCACTGTGGTCACCTAGGCTATTGGGCGGCCCTGGTTCAAGGGACATACGGGATGTGCATGCGTAGGATTGTTGGTGGTGTGCTGTTGGCACTCCGTTATGTTATGTTATGGGGGCCCACCATGCTCGTCCGCTTTGTACATTGCATACTATCAATAAAGGACTGCTTGAGAGAGAGAGAGAGAGAGAGAGAGAGAGAGAGAGAGAGAGAGAGAGAGAGAGAGAGAGAGAGAGAGAGAGAGAGAGAGAGAGGCATCTAGTGACTTAGCCTCTCAAGCCTCCCCTCAGCCTCCCTAGCCTCTCTAGCCCTAGTATAAATGCCTTGTTTCATCCTCATTATTCGGTTTTGGGTTCAGTTCTTCTCCCAATCGAGCGGGGAGAGAGAGTGAGAGATAGAGAGAGAGAGAGAGAGAGAGAGCACCTAGTGACTTAGCCTCTCAAGCCTCCCCTCAGCCTCCCTAGCCTCTCTAGCCCTAGTATAAAGGCCTTAGAGGCCTTGTTTCATACTCATTATTCGGTTT